>JAYDZE010292277.1:0-18890 GCA_034509125.1 Monilaria moniliformis | reverse complement strand
AAAATGGATTCTCTATATTAGTTCTTAGTTATGCAATAAAAAATATTTCGGGTATGATCACACACACACATAGATATATATATATATATATATATATATATATATATATGACAAAACTTGTGTGAGCTCTCCCTCACTATGGGCTCCAAAAAGTTATTGTTCTTGTAAATAAAAGTTATTTTGTTAAAAAAATTGTTTTTATGATTAAGAGTTACTTTGTTAGAAGTGATTGTTGTTATAAATAAATGTTACTGTTTATATGAATAAAAGTGACTATTCTTGTGAATAAAAGTCACAACGTGTCCCAAATAAAAAGTGACACTTTTGTGAATAAAGCGATTGTTGCAAAATTGATAGTTGTTCTTAGTAAAAGTTATTGTTTTATTGTATAAAAGTTATTTAAAAAAAAAAACTGACTGGGTCGGGTCGGGATTGACCCACACTCAACATGAGTGCGCTCCATATATATAACACCATTTTTAATCATTAGATTGCCAATATCTACGGTGGATGAATGCGAACCTAGATTCGAATCCTGCAGCAGACGAAAATTATTTTGTCCAGTACAGTTTATTTTCACTGCAAATACAATTATTTTATACATTAAATACAAATATTCACAAATTCTTGTTTTAAAAATAACTTGCAATACATCAATCCCTATATATAAAAAGTTAGAGTTCAAATAAAAATTTATATTGCCCTGGAAACTAAATACCTATGGTTGACATTGATTTTAACTGATTGATGGGCTAGATTAATTATCAGTTGCAAAACATAAAATGCGGCCATAATATTAATAAAGGTTGATTAGGTAAAGTGTTTAATGGGATTAGTTAATCCTTAATTAGGGATGTTATCATTGTGGTTACCGTATTTTTTTATGTAGGGAATTTTGTTCTGCAATATTACTGATAGTTTACTTTTTATTTTCCAACAATTATTTTAATTGTTCATCATTTTATTTTATTCGCGAATTATTTAAGAGATAATTCACCATAATAGTAGCACTAATTGAGTCATTTTACATAAAAATTTGAGCTGCAATTTATCTTTTTGCACATGTACTTTAATAAATTTTAATATGCGCCTATTTTCTTCTTTATTTCGTACATGTACTTTTATATTTGAAAGATAATTGAGCTGCATTTTTTTTTCATACATACACTTCTACATGTATAAACACAAATATATCTTAATAGCTGTGTGGCAACAAAATGAGAAAAATCAATATGTCCATGAAATTGGGAAGTGTTATCTATTATCCATTGGAATTTAAACGGATCGGAGTTTGGTTCGAAAAAAAGTTTAAGTCGAAATTCAACCATTTATTAAATAAGTGAAGCTTAAGCTCGGACAAAGCTTGATAAATTTTTCAAGTTGAGCTCGAGTACTCAAGAGGCTCTTGAACATATTTGAGCTAAACCCTTAATAGTACAAAAAGTTATTTATTTATCGACAAACAAACCGTCGGTACAGACCTAATATCCGTTGGTAATCAAAATCTCCAACAGATATTTGATGGATGACTGACGTTGCAAATTTTTATCGATGATAAATGCGATTGTTGGCGAAGTTTTGCCTACTTGTGGATGACCGATGGTCGGCGATGTCGGCATGGTGTCGTAGGTAAAACTTCGGAGCAATTTCTATATTATATATAAAAAATGGTCGAAATGAGAACCTTTAATATTATGAGAGCATAAAATCATTTTAAATTATTTGATTGTGAAAATCTATAGTTTATGCATCATCTTGTTAGCATTATTTGGGTTCGATTCTTATGAAGCGAAAATTCTAATTTTTTATAGTTAATTTTATAAAGAATGCATTGACTTTATATGTTCAAGCAATATTTACAAATTTTCATGAAAAATATAGTTATCACGAGAACCAATAACTATTTATACATATGATTAGATTGTAATCCATTTAAACAATAACTAAGAACCAAATCCAACCACTTACTAAATTATATTGGACTGAAACTTTTAAATTTTGAAACTTTAACTTGCAACCCATCTTAATTTAATCTCATCATTGCTCATTTTGAATTAAATTGTCCCTATGTTCTACCATTTCATCAAAACGAAGCAGATAATTGTAAAATACTTTTACAAGATAAGTAATATAAATAAAATGTTAAACACGATTTCTAAATAAAATTGGCATCAAATGCACCTTAATTAAGTATATATACATATGACTGTATATAAATCAGAATCATATCTTAATTTAGAACTAAGATCAAGTATCAGCCGTAGAATATGGAAATCTGATGACTATGAGTATTGTCACGTGGCATACTATTTTGACTGATTATAACTGTTAAGGGCTATTATGTCATTTAATCCACGTTTTGTTATGGTAAGTAGCGATATTTATGAGCTAGATTTATGTGTCCAACATTATTAGTATAACTATCAGTATATTCAACAAATCATGCATTCTAGGCTTTATCATATTGTTGCATATACATTATTATAACGGTAAAAAATATTCATCATATATCAAACAATCACTCATCATAAGCGAAATTATGTTCTCTTATAATAAGGGGCGAGATCTATGAGCAAGATTTACGTGTCCAACGTGTTCAGTATAACTGTTAGCATACCTAACAAATCATGCATTGTAGTCATTATCATAATATTGTATATAAATCAGTATCACGGTAAAAAAATCTTCGGCATAAAGATAATATTGTTCAAGATATGATTAATTTCGCTTATGATGAGTGATTATTTGATATATGATGAACATTTGTTATTGTTATAATGATTTATATGCAACACTATGGTGATTACTACAATGCATGATTTATTGGATATGCTAAGAATTATACTAATCACGTTGGACACGTAAATCTTGTCTCTTACCATAATAGAACGTAAATTCGCTTATAATGAATGATTGTTTGATATATGATGGATATTTTTTAACGTTATAATGATATGCAACACTATGTTGATGACTACAATGTATGATTTGTTGGATATGCTGACAGTTGATCTCGCCCCTTACCAAAACAGAATGTGCATTCGCTTATGATGAGTGATTGTTTGATAGATAATGAACAATTTTTACCATTATAATGATTTATATGCAACATATGCTGATGACTACACGTTGTACATATAAATTTCGTTCATAAATCTTGCCCATTACCATAATTGAACACGTTCCCTAAATCTCGGTAACTATTATTGATAAATATACCCCTATAATGATATTAAAATAAAGCTATAATAATATGCGATTTTATCAAATCCTAGTCATCCATATTTTAATCCAATAAATAAAATTTAATTTTAATTCTGTATTAATATCTAATTTCATTCTAATGCATACCTATATATAGAAATTGTTAATAAAGTTCTCAAGAAGGCTGTGAACTATTAGAATATCAGGTCGCATCATCTGTATTAATCATCCAATTTATTATATAAATCTGGTGCCATTACAGACACTGACTTTTATATTTACTCATGCTTTCGAATGATTAATCATTTTATTCTCATAAATGTAGTACAAGATTAATAAATAAATTAGATAAGATAAAATATAAGAATTCCTTCGTTAATTCAAAAGGGGATAATAAATAAAACAAACTCTTAATTTCATGTTCCAAAGTTCAAACTGACAGTTTCATTTTACAAATTTTCACCCTAAAATTTGTAACCTTCTCAGACACTCTCTAACGTTAACAAGCAATACCTGCTTATATATAATCATTTTTATATACAATTACATTAAGTATTGAATTTTAACTCTATTGTAACTGAGTGAATGCCTGCTTCTATTTTTTTCTCATAGTAAGCATACATAAATTATTTATAGCTATTCCTGATTTATTCTAAGTGAATCGATGATAAAATTAGGTCTCACCAAGTCACCATTGAATAATAGAAAAGCTTTATCCGCTGGGCCACCTATGCACTTTAAGTATTAAGACTGAAAGTAATATCTATATATTATTTATATCGGTTATTCGGTTATAACCGATCGATTTTCGGTTATAACCGATAACCGATTTTTTTTAAAACACTAACCGAAACCGAAAATATCAGTTATCGGCGTTAATCGGTTCGGTTATCGGTTAACTGATAACCGACTAACCGAATAACCATCCCTAACTCTGGTACGTTTGGATTTATGGTGCGTTTATCATAATAAATTATAATTGTGAATCAATGAATTTCAATATAATATTAATGAATATTGATGGAAGAGAAAATGATGTATACCTACCACTTCATCAGTCAACAACACAAAACTAACTTAAGAAATCTCAATATATATATAATCTTTTATAAAAGGGTTGTGAAATTTTCAAGTAACAGAAATTACCTCAAACGGATTTCCTTGTGCAACATATTCGAATTTCTTTCTGTCTTTGCTGTCTCAGATAGGACCCACAAAAATGATGGTTTGTACATTTTCTCACGTTTGATCTTTGTTTCTGGTCCTGTCGCCATTATTATCCAGCTACAACTCCTCAATTAATTCTTCCAAATGCTATCGTATATAATTCCTAAATTAATAATAGAATAACAATTATTAAGGAAACAGTCCCCGCGTTATTTTACCATTCCACAACACCAGTTCCTTGTAGCGGTTTTAGGCAGGTTTCCTGTGAGAATGGTCTACTAGACCCACTACACAGATCATTCTAGCAACTTTTTCTTTTTATGGGTGCGCAATTCTTTTGGTGATACTTCCGCACAATAATGAATCATATTTTATCATAACGATGAATCATATTTCATTAGAATAAATGAGTGTTGAAAGTACGTTGATCTAAAATTCGAAACATACAGTGCAACAATGAATTATATTTCTGTTCATCAATGAACTATATTTAAGTACAACAATGAATCATACTTCCGCATAATAATAAATCATATTTCAGCATAACAACGAATCACACTCCAACAAAATAAAAGTGAGCTGAAAGTATGCTGATTTTAAATTTGAAACATACTTCAGCGCAACAATGAATCATACTTCCACACTACAATGAATCGTACTTCATCACAATAATGAATCATATTTCTGCAGTACAATTGTGTGCTAAAAGTACGATATTCCATTTTTTCGTGCAATTTTTTTCATCCGAACATATGCAATTAGAATTTCGTTTGAATCCTCATAAAATTACATTTACTTTGATATGGTGTGTAAGTAAATAATTTCAATTGAGAGAATTATATTTATTTAAAGTTTTGAGATATTTTATGAGAGATAAAATGGATAGTTGATATGAGCATGAGAGAAAGACAACAGTCTGTAATTGATATTTGACATTTTTTGTCCATTTGCTAAAGTTTACATGAAACTATACTAAAGTGCGAAATTGGGACTATCTCTTCAATCCTAGCGGTCAATCTTTTCATCCAAGACCCAAGATTTTACTTTAGTTATAATATAAGAGTATTGCCTCACCCTAATGCAATACTATCACAATATATATATATATATATATATATATATATGCGCGCGCGCGCGTTGTAGTTGTTTGTTTACTTTAACGTCAATAGAAAATAGCGAAATGGTAATGACTCTTTATCCACTGTAGAGGTTTGTAGTTTGATTCTTCATTAGGTCCAACTTTGTGCATATTTATTTTTAACCCAAAAATCTGCAATTTAAACCCAAAAATTTGCTTGAAAATCACATCTATTTATATATTCTCTTCTCTCAAAATCATATCTTACACCATTAATTTAACCCAAAGCTTGACTCATTTTCTAATGCATATTGAATGGATTAAGTATATTATGTATGAGAGTGATCTGTTGGAACATGTTGATTATAAAAATTTAATAAATATTTTTACAGCCATAAAGCAAGAAAGATGAAATGAATTTTCATAACATATATTTCGTGTACCTTTTTGTTATTTCCTCTCAGGCTTCCAATCCTTTTGATCCGACCATGAAATTACATATGGTTGTAAAATTGTCGTATGATCATAATTTGGTAGTGTTATATCATTATTTTATAGTAGTATATATATTTACATCTAATACGTATGTAGATATGAACGCGGGATGGGGAAAAACTTCGAGCGTTTCCTGGCTCCAGAAATTGGGGACGAAGGAGAAGTGGGAAGAGCCGTAAACGACGTTTGTAGGGAGAGAGAGAGAATAGATCGGAAGAGGGAGAAATAGAGTTAAGGAAAAAAAAAGAGAAAAAGAGACATGGAAAGAAATAAGAGATAGAGATGTAAAGTTTTAGTTTAATGCTTCTTGAGGACTCGGACACATATTTATACTAGTTATGGACTACGACGATTTGGGAAGATATCCCATACTAATGGAAATAAATCAAAATCAAATTAAATCCTAACAAAACATGTAAATAAATCATAAAGATAAGGATGGCACTATCATGCAGATTCTCGGACTCTCTAGACATCTTCTCTTTCACATCCTATGTCCGCTTCTATTTCTCGGCCCACTTCATGGATAATATTCTCACCGGATAGAGAACCACATTGTTGCCAAGGTGGAAGACATGAAACCATCAATGTAACGACTCAAGCGGTTCTCGAGTAGCCTCGTCCAACCCATCGGGCTACTCCATGGAGCTGTGATCGACACCATTCAGAAGTACACTACTCCAAATAACCGAGTTGCGACTACCATCTGCCACCAATTTTGAACTTGCACACATGACAACTTTCGCCAATTTTGTGACGAGTAACTCCTTGGCGAGATCGGTGAGTGTGTATATCAAATTGGCGAGTTGGATAGGGAAGGGCGTAGGATCTGAAGGCATTGTCGAAACCATTATGAGTTCGGAATGAAAGCACCACTTGATACGAACGTAGGATAGATGAAAACTTTCAGAGTTTTCGGGCTCCAGAAATAGGGGACGAAGGAGGAGAGAGAGGAGCAGTAAACAACATTTGTAGGGAGAGAGAGAATAGATCGAAAGCGGGAGAGATAGAGTTAGACAAAAGAATAGAGAAAGAGAGATAGGAAAGGGAACGAAATATAGAGAAGTAAAGTTTTAGTTTAATTCTTCTTGATTAAATTCTTATCAAAAAAATCGACACATATATATACTATTTACAGACTACAACGATTTGGGAAGATATCCTATACCAACGGAAATAAATCAAAATAAAATCAAATCCTAACAAAACATAAAAATAAATCATAAAAATAGGACGACACTATTATATAGATTCTCGAACTCTTCTCGCATCTTCTATTTCATTTTTGCTTCAATTTCTCGGCCACTTCATGCATAACAACTTCTATGCATATATATATATAGCATCAGATTTTTGTTTTTACTTGAGTGGGACATATTTTAAATTTCGTATGATTTATCATGAGTCATGTAATTTGATGGTATTGTATTTTTAAATGGGTGAGTGATGAGAAGTTTAATTCACAATCATAATTCACATAAGGAAAGGCAAGAGAATCATCAACATTTCTTAAGTCAAGTTTGTAGCACATAATTTTTCTAGTGTGATTTACTTTTTTTATGTGGTTAACAAAATACTACACAGAAACAAAATATACCTAGAACATATCTCAAATAACCATTATATATAGGCTTCCTTCATCATAAAATACAGATTAGTGTTGTCATAATGTTGAGAAGAGTTAGATACACAAAGATTCTTATCTAAATTAAGAAAACATGATTATTTATTAAATTACTTTTAAATATTAAAATAAACAACAAAAGTATAAATTATTTAGTTTTGTGCAATATCACTTTTATAGTAGTAATTAGATTATGTTCATAAAAGTAGCTATTGATTAAATATATCTTTCATTTGTTTGTCGTAATCTGTTGCAAATAGATCCACGTGCAAGAAAAGGCGACCAATTTCATGTTCCTGTTTTGTGATAAACGAGATGGAAATTCTTTATACATTTTTATCACTTACGATATTAATGAAAATTTTAAGATAAATGCAAAACTTCAAGTTACTTTAAAAGTATCCACCATTCACAAACCTCTCAAGAAAAGAGAGGAGAATATTAGATAACAATGGAATTTCATTATAAATATATTTAATTATCATTTAATAATAATAAGATTTATATCAAATTTAATAACCTCACTTGACACAACCTCTATAAATATGTATAAATTGATCTAAACATTTGCATTTGTTGCTCCAGACAATATAATTTTCATCCAAATTACTACTCTCTTCATCCATTAAAAATAATTGGAAAAATAAAAAGTGATTGATAAAGTAAGAGAGAGAATGAGAAAAAGTGATTGGAGAGAGATTAAGTAGTGACTCATAATGATATATGTTGTAAATAGATTGATATTTAGAAGTATTGTATTGTGAAAAATTTTCTAAAAATAAAATGAGACTAATTTTAGTAGTGGACCAAAATGAAAAAACATGACTATTTTTAGTAAACGTAGGGAGTATTATTTTAAAATATTGCAAGTAGAGGAACATTTTTAAATAACTAAATATTGTAATTTCTTTAATAAAAGAATGAAGAAAAAAACTAACCCCTAAAAATATTATATTTTTTTTGCACCACTAAAAATATTTGATTCTCTTTCACATTTCGGCTCTCGTGGACCCTTCACAACTGATCACAGCATGTTGACCCCACGCTGCATCCCACACAATAAAGCAAAATTTTAAGCAGTTTCCACTTTCTCTCTCATCTCTGATTCTCTCTCCTCTCTCTCGCTCTCTCCCTCTCTCCCTCTCTCTCCTTCGTGTTGTCTGACTTGGAGAGGTTTTTCTTAAACAGACAAATAACTTCACGACGAAGAAGAAGAAGAGAAGAAGAAAACCAAACGACACAAACTGAACACAAAACCCTAACCACAGAAGATCGAACCTAGCCATTTCCATGGAGTCGCTGTCTCGACCACCGCATAGAAGAAAGCACTCCACGGCCACGACCACCTCCTCCTCTTCATTCTCTCTCAACAACCCCTATGCCGACGTTATGCTTTCCAGAGGCGACAAAGCCAAGTTCCAGCCTCACGAATACGCCGAGATTTTCTCCGGTTCTTCTTCCATTCCGGTTCTCGATCTTTCCGGTCTGAGCCAACCGGCGCGCCCTGGCGGTTGCCGCAGCTCCGAGCTCGATTACTCCAACATATTTGGTGGCGCTGAGGTTGGTGACGTGGCCGTGTCTCATGAGCAGTTGTTTAATGGCGTTGTTAAGAAAATCAAAACGCGGTCAGTGTGTGCGTGAGTATTTTTTTTGTTTATGCGCGTTTTTTTTAATAATATTCCCCTTCACCTAATGACTTACTGTTGTGTTTATACGTTTTGATTTTTGGATTGTTTTTTGGTTTGTACGATTTGCTGGTCGGTTCATTTAATTTCTCTTTGACAAACGTCTGTTATTTTTCCTGTCAGAGTTTATACGTTTGCATAAAGAATTATTTTGTTTTTTGTTTCTTGCCTTTGTTTTGGCGACCATAATACCCTGTCCCTGATATTTGTCCAAGTTTTTCTTTTTTACTTTTTGGCAGTAAATGATTCTATGGCTGCATTTTCATCTATCAAGAAACGTTATGTTACTGCAATAAAGAGGACTGATGTTTAGCTGTGGTTTTGTTTCTGATCGTAATTGAGCTATCCTGCTTGTCAAGTAATCGAGTTGAAAATCTATATTTTTATGTGTAGATTTATGAAGATTATTGTAGGTTTGTCTGGCAAATGAGAATAAAGGTAGAATAACTATTGAACTTAAAGTTTAGTAAGAAATTACTGGAATTGTTTCCTTGTTGCTTCACATGGAATAATATTGTTTAAGCAATAATTCAACATTTGAAGTTTGAATATATATGAGCTTGCTTCTTCTTTATATGTCGTTTTTGCTTGTGTTTCTATTCCACAGCTTTCTCTCTGTGCTTTGTCCATTTATGTAACTGTGTTAGGTCAAACGCTTGGAGAATTTTCGTTTTTTTTTCTTTTTTCTTTTCATTTATTTGGTATAAAGGGGTGTGTGTAACTATAGGAGTGAGAGTGGGGAAATGAGGTGTGCTATGACTTTGATCATCTTTGTTTCTTATACTCAAATCTTCTGTCATCTGAAGCCTACACATGTATGTTTAGTTGTATCATCCATGTTTATTGTATTTGTCAATTTTGATGAAAACAGTTGATTAGTAACCTTTGCTTGAATTCTTTATTTACTGTAATAGGATTGGGGCAGATGCAGAGTCTCCATTTCAAGAACATGGTTCTTTCAGTTCAGGAAAGGCCAAAAGCTCATTGGGGGCTAATGGTCTACCTGTTGATGGAATCAAGCAGCAATTTAACATGTCATTTAACAAGACAAGTCAAAGAAGTAGCAAATATTCAAATGGGAAAACTCATATAGCACAGCTCCAAGCTGTTCCTGGCTTTACTCACTTTGTTGATGATGGAACTCCTCAACCGCAGAATAAAGAAGGTGATAGGCCCGTTCTTTTAGTGAAACGTGAGGTTAGCCGGACCTGGAGTTTCAGTACTGGCCTTGATGCAACTAAGGTTAAAGGTGGATTAAGTTACGAGAAGTCACACACACCAGATAAGTCATGTTTACCAAATTTTGCTTCTAAAGAGACTGCTGGTGAAAATTCACTACCTCTCTTTGATGAGGAGTTGGATGAAAATTCAGATGCCGCCATATCTATTGCTGCTTTGAAGAAAGCCATAGAGCAGGCTCAGGAAAGTATGAGACTTGCTAAAATGGTTATGCAAAAGAAAAGAGAAGGTATTAAAGATGGTTCTAGAGCCAGGAGGTCTAAGGGTCAGTCGAAAATTGAGGATAAGAAGGAAGCTAGGACTGAGCATGCGTCTGGTGCTTTGAAGGAGAACAATTTGATGGGGAAAAATCAGCAATTGGATCCTGCATTCCATGTGTTTGTCGAAGTTGATGGAAAATCTGCTCCAATCCTGGTTCATAGTGACAGTTTTCTAAAAGCTCGGAAGGGTAATATGGAAACAGTCAGGGAGAATTTTGAACCAGCCAATGACCATGGAGATGCATTTGTTGAGGTAGAAAAGAACTTAACTCCATCTTGCAGTCAAAGTGGGTCAATTAACACTGAGGAAAAGGATGAAATGAAAAATATCAGGCCAAATGTTGGGGTATCTGAATTACATGGAGAGACAACTAATTTTACTGGATCAGTAGAAACTTTAGTTCTCGAATCTGGGCAGGTAGACTACAATGATAGCTCAAGTTGTTCCACAACTAAAGCTGTGCCTTGCCTTGATCATATGGAAACTGACCGTGAAACTTCGGAAAAGAGAGAGTCAACCATGCATCAAGCAGAAAGACCTGAAGTTTTTTCTAGAAGGATTGAAAGTGTGGAGAACACTTCTAAAAGTCTGCAAGAGCTGGAACAGAGCCCTAATGAAGAAGCTGTGGATCAGTGTCAGGCAACTGTTAGTTCTGTAAAGGGACCTGCAAAACTTGCGGAACATTTGGAAAGACTTTTAATTGTTTCTGGAAGTACACAAGAGCATGAGAAGATTACCCATAGAGGTGGATATTTGAGGATCAGCCAGGAAGATGAACCACCTGTGGATAGTGGCTGCATTGCTGATAAGGAAAAGTGTGAGAAGAAATTTGTGGGACATGAAGAATTGTATTTGGCTGAACACTTGACATTGCCCAGGTCTACTTTCAAAACTTTGCATAATGGTTTACTAAGTCTGGCTGAGAAAAACATGGTCTATCAAGCAGATATAGATAAGCAGCCTGAAAATGTCTCTGACTGGAAAGATGATGACCAAGATTCAAAATGTAGTGATGAAGGAGAAAAGGCAATGGTGCCAAAAGAGGAGATTATATGGTTTGAGAGTGAACTGCAGCTGGAGGAATCTGTGGAGGAAAATATAAGTGAGAGGGAGCCTGGAATCTTTCCAGTAGTTGAAGAAGCTGCAACCAAGGTGGACATGATTTTCAAGCCAGAAATTGATGACGAGAAACTGAACTTTGAACTTGATGAAGTTAGTCAAACTGTACCTGGGCTGCACGGAGGGAATGATGTAGCAATTAGTTGTATGGATGCAGCTAAATGTGAAGCAGTTGAGATCATAAAGATGTGGATAAATAGTGGTTTGAAGGTTCAGAATAATAGAATACCTTTAGATCTTGAGGAATTAAATCATATTGATGGAGCAGCAGATAGAAGGAAAATTCTTCAGGACAGTAGTCAAGAATTAAATGATTCTGCTTCTGAAAAGGATACTAGTGAAGTTGCTGTCCATCCAAATGATTGTGGCACCGTTTTCAGCGATAATCATGGTATTAATACTTCAACCTTCTTCAGTGAGACTCCAGAACATTGTAGTGCTGACTTTATCAACGAAGCAGAAAAATATCAAGCAGTTCTTAGAGCCTGCGAGGAGAACTATAGCTTGCCTCAAAAAACTGAAGTGGAAAATGAGGCAGGAAAACAGTTTGAGGTGGAGCTAAATCCTGGAACAGATAGCTTGTTTGGATGTACCTCTGCAGAGAAGTTTACTGAAAGCCAACTTAAGAATACTTATGACAGGTTCTCTTCTGGTAGCAAGTCTACCAGTGTCATTTTAACTAATGCGAATCATGAGAAAACACTGCCAAACAATGAGGATATGTTCAAGACAGCTACTGAGATTCATAATGCTGGGAACACCAATATGCAAAATTTTGCTAAGCGGCATGTTTCTACTGATAACCAAGTGGAAAGAATTGATAACACAAATGTAATGCCAGATCTGCGGAAAAATTCAGAGAACAGTGAAGACTCTCAATCAACCTCAACTGTTGAAAGTGTAGATGAGGTATCAGCTGGCGATTCCCCAGCTTGTAGCAATGATGCAAAATACATTTCCTCAAACAAGGAAGAAGTAAAAGTTGATCTTGATATGAAGTTTGATGAAAGAGTAGGTACTGGGCAACAAAGTGAATGTCTGAACTTCGAGGACCAAAGTCACCTCTCTCAAACAAATTGTAAACCTAAAGAGATGGACAAATCTTTGGAAGCTGATAGAGATATAAAAACAGGTCAAGACATGGAAGAGAATATCCTGAATCTCGGCAGAACCTCCACCTCAGAAAAGCAAGATGCCAAAGGAAACGAGCAGAAGTGTGAGATAGATTATTGGCAAAGGATTGAAGCCATTAGGAGGGGAAGAGAACGGGAAAAAGATAGAATTGCTGCTGAGAGAGAACGGGAAAAGGACAGAATTGCTGTTGAGAGAGCAATCCGAGAAGCACGTGAGAGAGCTTTTGCTGAAGCTCGAGAAAGGGCAGAGCGAGCTGCAGCAGAGAGAACAGCGGCTGAAGCTCAACATAGAGTTATGGGGGAGATGCGGCAAAAGACAGTGAAAGCATCCGTAGAGACTAGGCCATCAGTTGATAAGGCATCCACTGAAGCCAAGATCAGAGTGGAACGTGCTGCTGTAGAAAGAGCAACAGCAGAGGCACGTGAACGTGCTCTAGAGAAAGCAATGTCTCAAAAAACTTCCTCGGGGTCAAGAGGACAGGCTGCAAAACATTATGCAGAAAGGTTTTCTAGTTCTTCCAGCAATAATGGATTGAAGCACAGTTTCTCATACTCTGTGAGTATAAGTTTTGTCTGTTTTGCTAGTGACAAATACATTGATTAAATGCGGAAGACTAACTCAGTTTTCCTGTAGGGCTTGGAGAAATCTGATGGAACTACCAGTGAATCAGTACAGAGACGTAAAGCAAGGTTAGAGAGACATCAGAGGATAATGGAGCGAGCGGTAAAGACATCTTCATTTGATTCTTGTAACTAAAAGCTAAACCCTGAGCCCCACGGAAAAAGGGACTTAATGTTTGTGAATTTCATTTGGTCTATCCAGGCAAAGGCCCTTGCTGAGAAGAATACGCGTGATCTTCTTGCCCAGAAAGAGCAGGCTGAGAGAAGTGTAATGTTTCAAACTTATTAAGTTTATAACGAAGGAGGAAGTTCATTTTATTGGCTTACTGAATTTTAAATGTATCGTACTGAAATGTTTCTTTGTCTTATTGCAGAGATTAGCTGAATCTCTTGATGCTGATATAAAGAGATGGGCCACAGGGAAAGAGGGGAATTTGCGTGCACTACTCTCGACTCTACAATATGTATGTGCATCCCCTTTTCAGTTCCATTATTCGCATCAACTTCCAGAACAAACCAAATCAGGGTGCCTTGTTTGTTAGGATGCCTCTATTCATGTGTATTACGTTAAATGCTTTCAGTAAAACCTTGTACCCTCGTGATTTCATAGCTAATATTCCATATTGTGGCTGATATAGAAGCTTTCTGCTTCAGTTATCTCTTTAAGAGTTTACATCTTTTCTCCTGCTCGAATATTAGCAACTCATCTAGAGTAATAATATGTGAATTGAGAAAACTCCATCCAGTCAACTGAATGAACCTCTATTGATGTTGATTCGTCTTGACCTGCAGATTCTTGGACCTGACAGCACCTGGCAGCCTGTCTCACTGACAGAGATTGTAACCGCCGCTTCTGTAAAGAAAACGTACAGGAAGGCAACTCTTTGTGTACATCCAGACAAATTACAGCAAAGAGGAGCTAGCATTCAGCAAAAATACATATGTGAAAAGATTTTTGATCTTCTGAAGGTATATTGTTAGATATCCTTGGAAAATAATGTATTTAGACATAAATATTAGTATAATCTTGCTAGCATCACAAGAAACTTATGATATAGAATTGGAAAGAGAATTCGCAAGCGGAATGGAATATGTTGGTGTTTAGGAAGCCAATAATAAGTGATTTTCTTGCACGATCATTTGTTTCATTGTTACTGATTTTTAGACAAACAGGCTCTGTTTCTTGTTTGGTAATGCACTGCTGCTCTATCAACCACAGGCCGCATGGAACAGGTTCAATTCGGAGGAAAATTAACCAGAAAAAGGAGCGACTATTCTTTTAAAAGGTGCACCTTTTACATTTAATTGATTTCATAGCTTGATGTAATTGAATGACCTTGGACTGGTGATCTGCGAATGTGTATTTGAGTAATATCTTCAGGTTTTAAATAAAAAGAAGAATTAAATACTTATATAATATAATATACTCCTCTCCAGAAAGCAAAAAGACTGACTTATATTATATGTAATATTGTGGCTTATACTGTCTCTACTGAAGCAGACTAAGGTAGCTGGATTTTGAATGCAAAGAAGATTTGGAGAGTACACTTCTATGATTCCTTGTTTAGTATGGAATCCTGCAAAAGGAAAATTAGATAAATCATACTTATGTATCGTACATAGAGATAATAGATTGTGCAAATCATGAATATCTTATATCTATGTCAAAGGATGTGTACAAATTTGGACTTTCCTTAACTTGCCGGGATTCTATATTTTGCAACCGTTGAGGTGGAATTAATTCAAACAAATGAAAAGCAGAACAAATCCACGCAAAATTTGTATTTATTCGTTTCTTATGGTGCATCTTTCTCGATTAGGGTTCACATATCCTAAATTAGAACATGTTAGTCCCTAATTAGGACTAATACTTACAATTAAATTAGAATCATAGAATGTAGTTGGAATGAATATGCGTGCATCCAAATGTTTTGGATGGTGCCTAAAAAATTAACAAATAACTTTGTATCAAGGTTAGGTGAAATTTGCCAATGGCTGTCCACACCGTGCATTGCTGACATATGTAATTAATTATTTAATATTATTTTTTGTTCCTAATGATATACGACTCTATGAAGTTTTTTTTTGGTATATAAAGTAGAAAATAAAATAATAGAATAAATAAAATCAAAAATAATGTCAATTTCTCTAAATAATCATTTTGCTTAGGAAAAAGTTAACTCTAATCAGAAAATAAATTTTGCCCTTTTAATTAAATTTTTAACATATTATTTTAATGAATTTTGGCTTTTAAGTACTCTCTTCGTCCACCATAAAATGTACCATTTTGCCAAAAATGGACGTTCACGGTAAAATATTATATTTCACTTTTACTATTTTTGGTAAATGGGTCACACACTTCACTAACTCATTAAACTCATATTTCATTATAAAACTAATATATAAAAGTGAGATCCATATTCCACTAACTTTTTTCATACACTTTCATTCACATTTATTAACAAAGTAAAACAATTTTTTAAAACCCGCGCCGAATTCAAATGGGACAATTTATGGTGGATGGAGCGAGTATATGATTGCAAAAAATATTTTTTTGTGAAAAAATATCAAATGTTTTTTTTCCAGATTATATAATGTTTAATAGCAAAAAAACAATTAAACAATTGAAAATTTAATTATATCATTTTCTTCTTTTTCTGTGTTGTTAGATGCTTGTGCTCGATTTTATTCCATCCTTTTTCTTTTTGTTGAATTTCTTACACTTATTCTTCTCCCCGTTTTTTCAATAAATTCGTGTTCGCTGTTTGTGTTTCATTTTCTTCTTCTTCTCTAATATATTAACAATTGCATCTTTAAGAACAAAAAAATAAGTAAAGACGCAAACATCTAAACCAATTCATTTGTCAAACTCTCATTAAGATATTTGTTCAAAACACTTGGGGAGGATAGACAATAACTTTCTATTCATAAAAAATATTCATAATCTAACTCCCATAATCAAACTAAGTAGTGTAAGCAAGAAAACATATTCGTGCCATCAAGAGGCACTTGGACACGTCGAGCGACCTACATTACTGCGTGCCGCAGGTGAGCGGTGTGAAGGAGAAGGATAGACTCGTCGAAAATCGGGTCGGCGTACTGGTAACAGTCTGCACATTGCATCCGGTATCAAGCACCATGTACCCATGAGCCGGCCGTTGAAGTACTTCCCGCTTCCCTAGCTCGTGTCGGAGATCACTGCCCCCTTCAGCTCCACCTCCAGAGGCGCCAGATTTTCTTTTAGAATGCCCAGACTCACCATATCTAACCAAGTCTAAATCGCCTTGACTTGGGCTGGCGTTCTCATCTGACATTCTGCGAATTAGATTGGTTTGATTGATATCCCTACCAATATGTTTACATTATGGTGTCTAAGAAATGTTGCATAGGAGATTACTAAGCCACTCATATCGAATGGAGGTCCTAAATTTCACATTTATATCTTTATCTACTATAAAAAAGTTTTGTTTTATAAAATTTAGTTTATCTATTTTATTCTTATTGCGAGATGAACATTTTTACCTATTAACACTACTATATTTATCTATTTTTTTTATTATAAAAGTGTGTATTCTTATAAAATTTTATTATATTTATATGACATTCTTTGTTTAATTATATTTATAAGAATATATAGTAATTTAATATATATATATGTTTGATCTAATATAAAAATATTTTTGTATCTATATTTTCAAATTTATAATAAGATGTCTATTTTTTTTGCATATATATATATATATATATGGAGAAAGAAGTGTGATTAAGTACGAACTACATGTTAATGTAGAATTGAGACCAAATATCAGTCTTATGATTTGAAGTTTACAAGGTTAAGATTGACGCCACATGTCAGTCATAGGATTTCAATATTGCACGGCTAAGGTTTATTTTGTCAATTGATACAAAATTAGTTGTGTAGATCGCGTGATTCTCGCGAGGCATGACGTGATACCTGCTTTGCGTTATGATGATGTACATCCCATTTTATAATGATGTAAATTTAATGTTGTGATTATATAAATTCAATATTATGCTGAAGTATATTTTAGAATTTCTAATGATGTCTTTCATTTTCAATGACAGCTAACACATACATTCTCGCTACTAAAATATCTTAAAATTTTAAATTTCATGACTCACTCGATTAAATTATTTTTTCACAAATCATATATCAGATTAAAGGTAATTTAATAAGAATTCAAACGAAATTCTAATTGCATGTGTTGACATGAAGAAATTTGCATGAAAAAATGGCATATGTAAGTATCTCAGTAAACTTGTGTTATGGTGAATTAAATTCATTGTTATGATGATATACATTACATATTATGATGATGTAAATTCAATGTTTTGCTGAGGTGCATTTTCATATTTGTTGATATAGCCAATGACAGCTGACAGCTACCCTTAATTATCGCGGGATTAATATACTTGCGTTGTGTTTAAGTAAATTCAATGTTATAATGATATACATTTAATGTTATGATGATGTAAATCCAATGTTATGTTGAAGTGCATTTTCGTATTTGTTGATGACGTTAATGACAGCTGGTCACGCCTTTAATTATCGCGGGGTTAATATACGTGCGTTATGCTGAAATAAATTCAATGTTATGATGATATACATTCTATATTATGATGATGTAAGTTCACAATTATGCTAAAATGTATTTTCGAATTTATTGATGTCGTCAATGACAACGCACAACTACTCTTAATTATTGCAGGGTTAATATAATTTTTGGACAATTCTACTCCAATGATGATGCTCCAATTAAACTATAATGATGTCTGATTTTATAAAATCTCAGCCTTTCATATTTGAATCCAATAAATGAAATTTGGTCTTAGTACTTATGTATTAAGGATGTAGTTTCATCCTAAAATTTAATAATTTTGTATGCACTGCATGAAATATCATGTTAATCATACTATCCTGTTAGTTAGTAGTACGTAATGGATATTATAGATCTTTACATAATGGTTCAGTTTCAACTTTACAGCCAATATTATTTTCTGCAACTTTAGGCGACAAAAATGAAAGAAGAAAAAGAAACGAAGTTCGACCACGATGAGTGGAAAGAACTGCTAAAATCAGGATGTAACCATGAATTAGACCGGGAACTTGAATCAAAATCAACCACAATTTTGTTTCGGCAAAATTCCGAATCTAGGAGGATCTACAAAAAAGTTCCGAAAACGGGAAACTTTTTTTTTAAATTACAAAAATGGGAAAAACGCATTTGGGAAATGCGACTTTC
>JAYDZE010292166.1:0-18893 GCA_034509125.1 Monilaria moniliformis | reverse complement strand
ATTAATTATCCTCGGAGAATCGCCGAAAACCCCTATTCGACGATCTTATCGCACCGGAAATTCATATCTTTAACTCAGGCCATTTTAGGGATATTACAAGAAGAGAGCTGCAGGACGGCGGTGGCGCAAAGAGGGGAGGAAGAGAGAGATGGCGGCGGTGGCTACCTAGGACCGGGGGCGAGGGCGGCGGCGGCACAGAGAAGGCTGAGGGACCGAGAGGCGCGAGGCGACCCCGACAGTGGCGGTGAGGATGAGAGGAAAGAGAAGGCGGAGGGACGGAGAGGCGCGGGGCGGGGCGGAGACGGTGGCGGTGAAGATAAGAGGAAGAGAGGGGGGGAGACGCAGGTTAGGGAGAAAGAGGGGAGGAGAGACGCAGGTTAGGGAGAAAGAGGAGGGAGAAAATCGAATGAGGATGAGAAGAAGAGAGAGAGGGGAGACAGGATACTGTTCAATCAACAATAATTAATACCATCAAATGGGAGTGATTAATACACTGAAGAGGAGTAGTGGAATGCGATAAAATAAATACGGGCTGGGAAACAAACGCGGGCCTTCGGACTTACTTATACACTCTACCAAACATTAGTTTTATACTGTTGGACCAATATTAATTAATTTTAACCTGTTAATATATCCTACCAAACAGACTCTTATTGTTCATCTACCATGTATGCATCCACATACGCACACGTGCACACACAAGAATTCTGAAACTACCGGAAAATGAATACAGTTTCATCACACTTAAGTAGTTAATTTCAACGGTAAACCGCAGACGCAAACGGAACTAAAACACACAGCTTTCCGCGTGTTTGTAACGCAAGTATAGCGGGCCCCAACCACACGTGTGCATCCACGGTACATATACACGATTTAGCAGGTAAAAAAATTCTACAAACTTAATTGGTCATAAATTGCTTGCAACACGTACTCTACGTCTCTACCTTCCTAACCTAATCATAATTAATCCACAAAGGCTAAATATTAACATGATTTATGGAAAGCATATCCACAAAATCATCATTTTTTTCCAATCGATAGGGCCCCACACACGAACCCCCTCAACCAATCATAACCTCGTGGTATATTCACTTCTTTTTTTCTTTCTTTTTTTGAAGTGAATGGGATGGATCATGGTTAATTAACTAGGTTACAAGTTAACTGCAATAATACTTGTTGTGATCATCTGGTATTAATCTGAAAAATCGCATTGCTTTTGTAAAACTTACTTACCAATGCAAATCAAATTTCACTTACACTTTTTAGATTAGAACATCGATCAACTAAATAATGATTTCGGGTATAAAAAGAAAGGGAGCTACCCGGGTTCCCTAATTAGTTCGATATGCCTTTACTCTGTTACTCGAACACGAGATTGTCAAGAATTTGAGAGAAGGATATGTCAAGCATTGACTAATGTAAATTGAATCTTAACTAACAGAAAAACCCTTAACTTCCATATCTCTAAATATTGAAACGTTGAAATAAGTAAACTGTCTATATTGAATTAGTCCAAAGAAATTGCAACTATTAAGTTTCAGCTAGTGGTATATAGTGGAACCTAATCAAATTTCTTTCTTTGTACATCTCATAGAGAATTTATATACTCCCTCCGTCCCATTTCAGATGACCCACTTTCCTTTTTAGTTTGTCCCATTTCAGATGACTCATTTCCTTTTATAGTAAATGATTAAAAAATAACTTTTTCTCTCTCCTCATTAACTAACCACGCCTCTAATTTATAATTTATAATTTTTTTATTAAATTTGTTAATTTTATATATTTATTTAAATTACGATATTTTTAAAATTAAATAAATGATTAAAATTCAAAAATTACATAAATCAAAATAAAATAAAATTATATAATTGAAAATAAAAAACTATATAATTAAAAAAAAACTACATAAAGAAGTACACAAATCATAGTTTGCGTCCAAGTTGCTCGACTAAGCCTTCATGCCCGTTGAGTCTCAGGCATTGCGATGTGTCTTTGGACAATATTATGTAGGAGATATTGTACATAATTCATTCACTCATCGAACCTATTTTTTGGACAAGTCGGGAAACTTCTCCTCGGCCGCGATTCCACTGGTCGTCGTCGCCAAAGCATTTCCCTTTGCCTTCCGCTTTGCTACTCTATGACTCATCTGACAACTCTCACTCAATGCCATCTTGAAATCGAAATTGATGACATCAACTTCCCCGCTTGTTGAGTATTGGTCAGAGACGAAGAACTTTATTCTTTTAGGACCAGATGAAGTAACATCGGTGAACTTCAGGTGGTTTGAACAAATTCCCACACCTCCTCGTACTTGATTTTTTATATATATAAAATGCCCCAAGAGCCTATTTTCGAAGATCATCCCAACTCGCACCGCTCAGCCATAAGAATTTGGAGATGTCTTTCTGCATCCGACCCTAATGCATGCAAAGATGGTCGTAATCCCCCTCGAGTGCCCATTTCGGTTTCATTACGTTATATTTTTCTACTATCTTCTCCTAGAAGATTTTGACACGTTGCTGGTTGCCGATCAATGGGTCTTCAGAGATGTCGACGAATAGACGCTCCAATACCTTCGTCTCATCCAATGAATACTTCTTGCTACCTTCAGTTGGGAATGAAGACTTATTGTTGCCTTTGACCAAAGAGTATATGCTTCCACCTCCTCGACGACGTCGTCACCGACGTGGATCCCCGAAAGGCCGAGTGGACTTTCATTTGAACCCACAAATAAAATTGATTGGGAATTATTGAAATTTCAAGAGGCCAAATTGTTTGAATCCAAACTTTTTTGTTGACAAAAGAAAATAAATTGTTGTTGTCAATTTAGTTCGAGATTGAAATTGCAAGAGTTGGTATTGAGATTTTTTGGATAAATTGGCTTTGATTTTAGAAGAATAGGAAAAGAATAATGGATTTATTGAGATGAATTGGAATAATAGGAAGAAAAAAGGAAAATAAGAAAAAGAAGAAGACGAATGGTTTTGGGATGATAAAAATGTGAGGGAGCTATGGTATTTATAGAAGGGTTGATGGATTATATATATATCATTTAGATTCAACGGTAAAATTAAATAAATAAATAATTAACCTCTAATGGTCGACAACCGATTTAACAAAACAAAAAAATATATTTATTTACATTCGAATTTTGCGAATAAAAAAATAAAAATAAAAAAATCTGAAAATCGGCCACACGCGGGAGGGAGCATCTTGTGCACATGCTCTCATTGAATGAGAGGGCGCGCATTTGCTCTGTTGCACGTGTTGGCTGACATCGCGGCCGTTGCAGGCCCAACCTCACTGCTTCCGAAGCACCCAATCTCGCGCCGCAATAGTGGCTACATTGCAGGTGCTCTTAAAAAATTAGTCGCGACAAGCTCAAACCAATAACAATTTGGACATGAGACATTTGATTTCAAAAATGTCCGGCTGTCTAGGTTGTCTTAGGGGATGGTGGATTTGGTATACGTGCAATCACAATATGTTTGGAATTTTTAGTAATAATAACGGAGTACATTATATGAAAGTTTATCAATTTCTGAACCCATATAATTTTTGGTATAGGAATGAACCCATATAATTTATATTTTCTTAAATATCAACGACATAAATAACATTTACAATAGCCGACAAAAAATGTAAGCATCTCTAAGGCGTGAGTTAATAAGAAAGCGAAAAGAAAATGACCGTCCCTTTCCACTTTAGTTTTTGTCCATATCACTAAAATTTCTGAGTCTTTTGAAATTTGTTCAGACGAGCGTGCACTGACTCCTCCTCTTTTCACGGTACGGTTGCTTAGAATGTGCAATAAGCATTTATGGATATTTGCCTAAACCCCCCCATATTTTTTACAATTTACAGAAAAAGCTCTCTCCCTCCCTCTCTCTCCCTCCCTCTCTCTCATGAAGGAATAGGCACTATTGATGCAATTATTTTCTGTGGTTTCTTGTGGGAGCAAACTCTGAAATAAATTTTTGGGGTGGGATGGGTTGAATTTTTGGCTACTTTTGCTTTTCTCCATGGCCATGTATTGCAGAAATACAATCATTATTTACTTTTCCCATTGACAGTTTACAATTTATTTAAATTGTTGCAGCTCGAATTAATTTTACAAACACTTAATGGTAAATATTAAAACATATGATTATAGATGAAACACAAATGGAATTTGGGATTATAGAGAATCGTACTATCTTTCTTAATTGGTCTCTCATCTTTAGATATGAACAACTAAATATTTGTCTCATGGGGCATGATGTTTACGGCTGACTTAAGGGGAAAATTAGGCTCTCCTGATGGTCGAGTGGCCAGCCGACTCCTTCCGCCCCTTGGATTGGCCACTGTGTGCGCATGTTGGCTTAGCGGTAAAAATTTAATGTCATTTTTATTAAGTAAAAATTAATTATGATGATTTATATAATTCTTGGTCTCTCATCTTATTTGGGATTATTTATTCATGACGTATATGATATTTTTTTTCAATAATATGCATGAATGGAAATTAATAAGTGGTGATTATATTATTTGATTAGTTTGAGATCAAAAAAATATTAGTCTATTTGATTAGTTTATTTATTCGACAGCGGTTTTCTAACAATTGAAATTACATAATTGGGCTTTTTGAAAATCCAAATATTAAAAGCCCATTTATTCTATATCTGTAATTTCGGCCCAACTACAAGCCCGCTAACTTCATCCCAAATTAAGGGCCAGTTGCGGAGATTAACCGAAGTAGTTACCCGGAACGAGGAAGAAGAAAAAGTAGTGACAATGGCGGATTCAGAAAAGGAGTCGATAGAATCGGCATCCAGCGAAATTTCGAGGGAATTTGGAACCCTAATTGATTCGCAGGATTTAGATTCGATCAAACAATCACAAAATCTCATGTATGTATGTATGTATAAGTATAGATAGACGCCAGCAATATGTTGTTTTTTTTTGGGTGTTTTACTCGATTGAATATCTTTTTATCAATTGGTTTATTCAGCCATAAATTTGCCGGAAATTAGTAATTCTAAGAGTTGAATACGCAGATTGGGGAGATTGCAAGACAGCAATGCAGTGTTGTCCCACTTTAACGAGTACTCGGAGAATTGCTTCACGGAAGTGCATGCTGATTTTGCGAAGAACACGCGCCTCTTGCGATCCATGAAATCGGATCTGGATTACATCTTTCAGAAGCTAAGGTATGTCGAATTCTCCGTTTTTTGACTTTTAACTTTCAATTCCCTCAATTTATGACGCTAAAAATGATGGTTTGTAGGTTGGTTCATTGTTTCCTACTTGCCTTATTTAGTTGTTTGCGGAGTTATGTTGATGTACAAATGAATGTGTCCACTATGAGGAACTTGTGTTCCTTGCTTTTTGGATTAGTGAAAATATTTTAAGAAATTGAGAAGAGTTTCTTAGTTTTGAACAAAATTTATGCTTGATGATGATGATAATAGAGCCTGTGAAATGCGTAGATATGTTTGATGATGACATATTAATAGCAGATGGAACTTTATCCTCCTCAGCTGCAAAAAAATTGTAGGTGCCATAATCAGGTCTCCCCATCACAATACCTTGTCTGTTTAATTGCATAACTTTGTCAGATCATCGTTCTCTCCTAATCAAGGGATGAATTTGATGAAAGTCAGTCCACCATTTTCTTTGAGATGTTTCTGTTCACAAACATAGAACTCAAATAGAAGGATCAAAGTTCAAACTGAGATAGGGCAGACCAGCTTTATATTCTTCGAAGGATAGAATCTCGGCTTGGAAATCTATTTATGAGATATTTTATGATGATTGTAGAAGCTTCTTTAGCAATATTGATTAGATTCATGGCACGACAGAAGTCTGTGTTTCTGTCAAAAATTACAAAGAAGCTGAGTTGCATCCTTTGTTTTCGCAAATGTTGGTTATCACATCAGTGATTTTCCCTAAACACTTAATTTGAAGCAGAGGATCTTGTATGGTGAAGGGGGTGTTATGCAAAGCGCGATTCATGTGGAGAGACAAACAACACGAGGGAAGCTTTTCTTTGCTTGCACATATACAGTTACAGTATTTAGGAGCTGCATAATAGTCTTCTTCAATAACACCTACCAAGTAAGCTAAAATAGTGTATACTAAAAAAGACTGGAACAAGTTCTGTGGTGAACTTCATATAAATTAAAATCAGAGCATACAATTCTAGGTTTTAGTTGAACGATCCACAACTCTCCTCCTCATAGTTAAGAGTTGGTTAAAGGTTTGCCTAAAGGAAATTGCAAAAATTATACGACCCTTATCATTGTTATACAATTTCGTTGTGTGGAAGTCTTATTTGCCACATTTTTATGAAAGCTAATGTGTGTTTATTCTAATTTAATTTGTAGGAGCCTGAAGAACAAGATTGCAGCAACCCATCCAGATGCTTTTCCTGATAACTCAGCAATCGAAGCTCTTGATCAAAGACCGGACCTCGAGTTGCCTAAGGATAGCTAGAAATGCTTCCCCCCTCCCATTTTCTTCTATTCTAGATCGCAGCATACAGCTTCTCTTAGTATTCATTGTTTCTTAAACCCCTGCTACACTGTGTAAATTGCCGTGGTAATCCATGAATGAATTATTGTTCGCTCGTTCTTCAGCATTGTCTAAACTACTATAATTGTGTTAAAGGTGAATTAGTCACTCTGCTGGGAAATTTGAAAAGTTCCCCGCATGAGTGGTTGTATACTACTGTATTGTCAATGGAAAATGCAAGTTTGATGAACTTCAAAAATCAACTGCTATATAGTAGCTTTTAAATTATTGCTTTTGAGTTCCCAATAATCAAATTTCCTGGACATGCTTCTTCTTTTTTTTTTTCTTCTTTAAATTTATTTTAGAGCATTGATAGAAATGGTAAAAGTTAGAGATTTGTTTTAAAAAACAGTGAAGATATTTGAAAGGGTAATTCTAGACACAGCTCCCAATTTACTTGCTACAGTCCCTTGTTTAAAAAATAATAAAAATAATTATGATTTTATTATTTTAACCCTATAATCCCTATTTTAAATTCATAATAAATAATAACTTAATAAAGTAAAGCCTCCAATTTTCTTTCACTGCTGTGCTACCGACGTTGCTAAACCAAAGATCACCATGGGACTCATGATAACGGGATTCCACAGCAGTATCTCGAAGCCATTGGAGTTCACATCATGCCTCTTTCTTCGCTTTCGGTTGAGGTAAAAAAACAGCCTTCCGAAACTGCTTTCACAGTTTCACTGATGTTCCTCGTTTTCTTTGCCGCCGCACTGGGAGGCGACTGTGGCCGGGATTGGGACGACAACGTTTTTGCCGCTGTTAAAGGCGTCCACGTGTGCGTGCGCGTCCATACGGGCGTGGTAACCGCTGTCGCCCGTCCGGTTCAGCTACCATAGGACTATAGGAGTGACGGTTTGGCTTTCTTGTCTCCATTTTCATGGCGGTTATCGTGATGGGGATGTGCAGTTTAATAAGATACCCGTAGCTTCTAAGATATCTCAATGTTAATAATATCTATAGATGTCAACAAGATCGATCGATGAATAACGAGTTGGGCGACAAGTTGTTAGGATCCGACCATGTTTTAAGAGCTTTGAAAGAGATTCGGGCAAGGGCAGACTAAGTTTTCATTTGGGCAATGGACTTGATCCGACCCAAATTTATCATTTGGCACGGTAGACTCGAACCCGACCAGCCCGACTAGACTTCTCTACAATGCAATTTTTTTCCACTTAAAAAGAATAAAATTTCGTCCCTCTTCTGCCATCACGTACATGCATTTTGACTGTCTTAACTCCTCAACCACCACGACCCTTTCATGCAACAAAAAAGCTTTTTAACTTTCGCAAATTGTGCCACAAATCAACAAACAGAGAAACGAGAGATTAATGATGGAGGGCGGGCGAGAGAGAGGCAACGCAAATGGAGGACCAAGATGAGAGAGAGGCAGCGCCGCTCCATCACCACCAACATCTTCCACGGCCTCCGCAAGCACGGCGGCTACCGCCTCTCCCCCCGCCAGTTCCACGGAGGCAGTTCCTGAACTACCCTTTGTAGTTTTCAGGCTTTTTCGACTTGGTTATCATCATGTTTTAGAAGTGAGTTGTTTTATATACTTTTATAAGAAGATTGCTAAAAAATATTCTTTCGGAGCCTAATGATGGACTCCTTCCGTCCCATTATAAATGACTTATTGTTTTTTCACGTATAAATTATGAAAATTATATTTCGTATTTAAAAACATGATACCATTAGTTCGAGTCATAATGAGATGGAAATAGTAGATTTTTTATATTAACACAATGTATTGATCTATAATATACAAGTGAGATTCTTCATTAGTCATTTTTGCTCTAACCTCTATTACTTGATATCCAACACTCACTCTTATGATATGCTCAGGTTGAAACCAAAATAGCGTAATTTTTCCATGCCTCAGTAAAAAAAAAAAAAAATAGACACATTTTAATATAAATATTAAAATAGTTTCATATATGATTTTTGAACAAACAACCACCAACCAAAACCACGATACCACAAAATTTACAATTCACACCATCATTATCCCATAATTGACATACGAGTTATTGCGAAAGATACATAAACCAATGCCCGATTATTTTTAGTTATTCGAAAACTAATATTCCCTTCATCAATCTTAATTGGCATTTAATGAGTTTATGACATTAAATAATAATAATTTAAGTAGAAACTAATCTCCAATAATTTTTTTATGACGTCACACACTAGATATGACATAAAATATAATGAATAAATTAAACCTAAAAAATGGAGTTTATTCAACAATTATTATTGCCAAACAAAATAAAATAGTTTGGTACCAAATTGAGACTAACTAATAATAATAAGCTTCACCGTCCTTTTCTTGCCATATATATACATAAAATAAGTCAAAAAATGCACATGTGGTAAATTATAGAAAAATCAAAACTATTGAACAACGGATATTTATAATTTATTTCGGTTTATTGACATATTTTTTCTGTAAATTCCGAAGAAAATTCTCAAATTTTCTCGCACACACACCTGCAGGTAATATAGTTTCATATATTCATTTCTCTATCTCTAGGCGTGAGTGAAATATTGTTGTGAAATTGAATCATATACAGGAATCCGCGGGTGTTAGTGTCCTGGATTATTGACAAGTTTCTGAGTTGTGACTAATTTGGGTTGAAATTTTCAGGGATTTTATTGAATTTCAAAGATTGTGATACGGAGTCTTAGCGGGGGCGCTGGGTGTATAAGCTAGGGTTTTTGAGCGGACAGATCTGATTACGAGTCTGCAATTCGATCGCTTCACTTCGGGAATTCAACATGTTCTGGCGCATGGCTGGTCTCTCCACTGCATCCCCAGTGAGTGCCCGCGATCTTCTTTATTCGAAGAGATATTACTTGTGTTGTTTGTTCGATAGTTTCTTCTGTTTGTTGGATACAATCTTGTTGGCATGCTGTTTCTTGGACGTTGGATTTCGTTGTGTCGGGTGATGTTGCGTTTCTTGGATTGCGGTTGAGATTTGTTGGGTCGAAATGGGTTCTTTAATAGGGGAGACTCCACCAGTGGAGTTTTGCATGATTTCGTATCTGTTGGCCAATGTGCCGTGGCGGAGTTCTCTTGATTGGAGGTGATACTGTGGATCCTATTTGTCAGACTTAATCTTGCCCTGCAATTCGTCCATGGAGATGTAACATTGGCCTAGTAGAGTGCCACACGTGGTGCCACTGTGTAGGTTGTATAGATTGACGCGGACTTTCCTGCTGTCGGGTTTCTAAAGTCCTTCCAGCGGTATTTGTACGATCAATTCTCTATTTTGAATAGGCTAGGCAGGAGGTTCCATGTTCGTGTGATTTATACCATATTTGCTTGAGAAAAAATAACTACAAGGTACTCAAAGTTGGAAGTAGTAAATCAGGACGGTGGAGCTAGTTGAGTGATATTCTTAGTCTTGCTTTTGAACATAACCATAGAACCGAGAGCTGCAACATGCCTCAATTTGACTGCTTAGGCACACGAGCGATAGGGTTTCGTATTTTCCAGCTTCAGAATTTGGAAGCTCCATGCTTCCTACAGGGTATGCCAAATATGTTATTATCCCGTTTATTGGTGGAAGGATGATCTGGGAAGATACTTTGTCTTTTATTTATCCTTCTCAGACTTTGACTGCAAGCCTTTAATTTATATTGGTATAGTTGTAATTTTTTGTGAATACTGTGCTGCGCTTTATGGTCTGAATTGTGAACGGCATTTGTTTTATGAAGTCATGCAAACCCCGATAAAAGTATACATTACTATATGGGTGTTGAGTATGCAATGTTTATTGCTTTCTTACTGTGTTAATATCAGGTGGAGACCATATTGGATAAAGATGATTTTACGCTGGAGGAACTATTGGATGAGGATGAAATCATTCAGGAATGCAAAGCTCTCAATGGCCGTCTCATTAATTTGTGAGATCCAGTTTCACTTACCTAAAATTTTGTCCTGATAATTTGTTTTTCTCCGTATTCCATTTTTTTTTTTTGTGTTTTCTAATCGTTATATTGTGTAGAAACTGGAGTGGGAGATCTCACTGTTCATAATTGAGTATATCATATGTTTTTTTCTGTATAAAGTACACCATCACTCGAGAGTATTCTTATGTAATGTTTTACACAGTAATTAGGCATAAATGCTCACCAACTCATGCTACAAGTAAAAAAGAATCTGTTATATAGGTTGGATTAAGATGAGAGGGGAAGAAAAGTATGGTTGATTCTCAGTTAAGTAGTTTGTGTAGTAACTGATTCTTCATGGGTTCTTGATTGATCACTAAAAATGAACTCTTTTGTTTCTCTTGCTGCAATCATGGAAACTATATTTTAATGCTAACAATGTCCCAGTCATTAATTTTTGGTAATAATAGGTATAAAACCCTTTTCTTTGATGATGTACCTTTAGCTAATGGCCAGGCTTTCATGCAGTTTGCGGGAAAGAGCTAACGTAAAACAACTAGTTCAATACATCGTGGAAGAACCTCCAGAAGGTGCCGAAAAAGAACGAACATTCAAGTAAGCACATGCCGTAGATGTTCTAGGTGTTTCCAATCATCTCCATACCAAAATCCTTTCAATAAAAACTGTATATTGCATTCAAATAAATACAACATCTGTAATTTTTCTTCTTTCTCTCTACAGATTTCCTTTCGTTGCTTGTGAGATTTTCACTTGTGAGGTTGATATTATTCTTAAGGCCTTGATAGAGGATGAGGAGGTTGGAATTTTTAATGCCGTCTTTTCTTCTTTCTTCCTTTTCGGTCATCTCATTATGTCTCTCTCAAATTTTAGACATTCTTTATATGGGACTACACTAGTTACCTCCTTCTTTTGGTTCACAGTTAATGGACCTGCTGTTTTCTTTTCTGGAACCTGAGCGTCCCCATAGCACTTTGTTGGCTGGTTATTTCAGCAAGGTACAGTTTATCCACAAATGAGTCAATGACCAATTATATTGCATATAGTTTTTTTTTATTATTTCTTTCTGGTTTGTTTGATGCCTTGATCTTTGATGTTCCAGGTTGTCGTGTGCCTCTTGCTGCGGAAGACAACTCCTTTAATGAACTACATACGAGTGAGTTCAAATCTGCTATTTTTGAGTGCTGATAAAGCAGTTCTCATTATGTTTGTCGTTTGAAAGACAAATATCAATTTATATGAACATAAAGCTACATAATTTAAGCTTTTTGTTAATGTCTCAACATTATGCATAGTAATGGAGGTGGAAATAATTCTATCTCTTACAGTCTCTTTACATGTTCTCTCTTACTTTGCGTCCTTCCAAACAGAGAAGTACTGGTGAGTTTTCATGTTTTTAGAGAACTTGTAAATTCCTAAATGCGCAACTTTTTAAGCAGCTGGCAATATCCATTACTCTTTGGTTTAATGTAATATGTAGGAATTTAAGTTCCTCTTAGAAGGTTAATTCATCGTCCTACTAACTGCCTTGTACTATATTGCATTTACTGAGGAGCTTATGTCATGTTTTTACAGGCTCATCAGGATATCATTAAAAGGCTAGTTGATCTAATTGGAATTACTTCTATAATGGAGGTATGCTGTTATACAATCCTTTCCTTCAAACCCCCATCCTCACCCAGGCTTACTAGGTATATTTGTTTAAAATACTAATAGGTTTCTTGTTGAACAGGTTTTAATTCGTCTAATTGGCGCTGATGAAAATATATATACCAACTGTGCGGACTCTATGCAGTGGTTGGAAGATATGAATGTGCTGGAAATGATTGTTGACAAGTATAGTTCATCTGTAAGTTGCAGTAAGCATGTATAACCTGACTTGACAGCGTTGTCTTATTTACCCTAGAGTCTGGTTAATTTAGAGTGTGTGGAACGGTTGGAGATTGACTTAATATCTCTTTTGCTTTTTATCCTTCATTATTCTGGAGCAAAAGTTATTTATTCACAGATTTATACGCAGTTCGTATATGTTAATTAATCTTGTATATTTATCTGTTTATGTTTGGTTGAATTTTGTTTTATATTTTTTTCTAGTTTAATTTTGTTTACTGTGTATTGGGGGGGGGGGGGAGTTAAATAAATGCACTTTGACAAAGGAAACCTACTTCTTCAATGCCTATTTTTTCTGCCAAATTCCCCAAGAATACGACTGATTTGCTTCACAGAGGTATTGATGTGTGTGCCATTTTTATTTGCAGGACTGCCCTGAAGTACATGCTAATGCTGCAGAAACACTTTGTGCAATCACCCGATATGCTCCGCCAGGACTAGCTTCAAAAATCTCCAGCCCGAGGTCCATTTGTCTATACCTGTTTTGTTTCTTGGTTTCCCACATCACATTGTTTTCTTATCTTGGTCGGAACTGATTGTTGTCACAGTTTCATCGAAAGACTGTTCCGACACGCTCTGGAGGACTCGCGGCCAAAATCTGTTTTGGTTAACTTGCTGTCTGTCTGTATATCATTGCTAGATCCTAAGAGGTTAACTTCAGGAACATATTACATGTATACCCGTCAAATGACACATGGATCAGGAACTGCTGCTAGCCCTGAGACTGTCAGAGGCATGCTAGATGGACTAGGTTAGTTCTCGGATTTCATTGCTTGTACTAACAAGTGAAAGCTTCCATTTCGGTCTTTTCTTTATGTAGACCAGTATGGATTCATTACTAAGTTACAATAAAAATGCATGGCTCTTTCGTTATTGTCTCCATAAAAATATGTTTATCTGGGTTGATTTTGTGGAAAGTGTGGTGTTAGTCGCTATCAAATGATTATTGGAGATTGGCTTGATAACTCCACTGGTTTGTTTGGCAGGTGATTTGCTCAAGCTTTTGGATATTTCATCAGAGGATCATATCTTGCTAACTACTTATGGCAAATTGCAACCCCCTCTAGGAAAGCATCGTTTGAAGGTACATCTTTTGTTGCTGCTGGAGTGTTTGTTGTCAGATGTTGATTCTTCGATTATGTTCTGTGCCCAACAAATAACTGCAAATCTCTTGTGCATTCTGTATATAACTTCACTTGGTTGCATCTCTGTCATATTCAAAATTATGTCTTAATAAGAGAATTAATCAATGCTGCCGAACCAAAATCTCATTTTGAACAATGATGGATCTTGTAGATTATAGAGTTCATCTCAGTCTTGGTCACTGTTAGCAATGAAGTTGCAGAAAAGGAATTAATTCGCCTGGGTGCTGTGAAGCGTATTCTGGAATTGTTTTTCGAGTATGTTATTTACCAATTTCCCTCTTCTGCTAATAATTTCTATTGAGGATTGAGAAATTTGATTACTCTCTATTTTTAGGTATCCATACAATAATTTCTTGCACTATCATGTGGAACACATTGTATTATCTTGCCTCGAGAGTAAGAACCCTCAGTTTGTGGAACATCTGCTTCATGATTGTGATCTCGTTGAGAGGATTCTTGAAGCAGAAAAAAATTTCACTTTGACTGTTGATACGAGCAAGGTAATTATTTGGTACTACAATTAAAACTTGTAGGTGCTTCTAATAATTTGTCTCCTTTTCTTTTCATTTCAAAACATTTCTGGTTTTTTATTGTATAAAGAATCAAATCATTTTAAAATTGAACTTTATTAATGTATTTTGCAGCCCACTATATCTGCGGAGGGAAGAAAACCACCCAGGATAGGGAATATTGGTCACCTAACACGTATTGCTAATAAACTTGTCCAATTGGGGAATAGCAACAGTGACATACAGACATTTCTGCAGGTTTGCCAATCTCTATTTGATTGTCTGTTATTGCAATTTTCTGTTAGTTTTCACAACTGCTTTCAAACACCCCTTGTCTCCTGGCTCATGACTATCTTCAACTGAAGGCGACATCATTGCTTAAAGCTATCTCCAAGATGTACTGTTATGAATTCCTAAATTTTAATTGGCCTTTGTTCTTTATTTCTTTGATCTTTTTTTTTGTCCATATATCTTAACAAAGTAGCATTGTTTGTATCCTTGTGAGGGCCCGTATAGTGAGACTTTTAATGGCAATCTTTCAGTATTTTTTGAGTCTTGCTAGGCATCAATGCTGATGAGTTTCTGATGTATTGTTAAAGAAAGTTATTTGTTACCTTTTCATTGGCAGGATAATAGTGATTGGGTCGATTGGCAAACAAATGTCCTGGTTAAGCGCAATGCTGTGGAGAATGTCTTCCAGTGGGCGTGCGGGTTAGTGTTAATAAATTGGGTCTCTTCTGCATCTTTGCATGGAAAACTGAGATATAGCTATTAGCTAAACAGACTATGCATGAGAAACTGAGATATTTCATTGGTGCACTAATTGACTTTGCTCATAGTTGCATCTATGCCCATGCACTCTTATATCCATCTATTGTCGTTCTCTCTAATATGATCGTCTTGTTTCAGCATTATTCCTTTGGACTACAGTGTTTTGAAATTGCATGGTCCATTTAACTAAATCTCAAACTCATATTATGGTCGCGACATTTTTCTGATTATGCAGGAGGCCCTCTGCACTTCAGGATCGGAATAGAGATAGTGATGATGATGATTACCAAGATAGAGATTATGATGTTGCAGCGTTGGCGAATAATTTGAGCCAGGCCTTCCGATATGGAATCTACAGTAATGATGATATTGAGGAGGTTTGTTTTATGTTATTTATCTGTTACTTTTCTGTGTTGTCATTTGTTGTCTCTGGAAGATTAGAAGTAAATAAATGCTCCAAAAGGCTAAAATGTAGCCTTTGTACCATTGGCTGAATAGTTTATTTGTTTGATTTTTGCAGGCTCAGGGTTCTATGGAGCGGGATGATGAGGTATTCATATGACTGAGAATTATGACTTAATTATTAGTCGTGTTTACTGACTTGTAGATGGGTCCTCATTGAGTGTCAGATAAGAAAATTTATTTGTATTGAATACCTTGAGAATTTTGTTTCTGCTTCTCTGTAATATTTTCTTCTCTCTCTATCATGGACTTACATCTGTGCCATATTTTTTTGCACAGCCATTAGCATTCATATTTCTGTCCTTTCTTATTATATTAACTTTGTCAAATTTCATCTTTATTGAATTATGTTCCTATAATAACTTTTTCAGGATGTTTACTTTGATGATGAATCTGCTGAAGTTGTCATTTCTTCACTTAGGTTGGGCGATGACCAGGAAAGGTAAGTAGTTGAACTTGTACGTTTGAATTTTCTTCCACAAGTTCAAAGATTGATGAAAGTTGATTGTCACGTTTTTCCCCCTTCCATTATAGGAACATATCTGAATTATCATCCTATATTAAATTAATTGTTTTCTTGAGCAAAATAGCAAGGCTCATGTTGATTTTGGTCTTGTTTGCAGTGGATCTCTCTTTACAAACTCCAATTGGTTTGCGTTTGAAGATGGGAGAACCGCTGATGAGCATGGCACTGCTCCTGTTGCTTCTTCATCCCCCAACACAGAAGGTCATGATGGTGTTGGAGGAGCTGATAACGTCGTTGTCGAGGAAGATGAGGACTTGGCAGATACTGCTGCATCTGAACCTTCTGAACAGAAATCAAATGTTGTTGATGACATGCCTACTAAATTGTTGGAGGGTCCCAGAGAAAGTGAGACAAGTTCACCTGACAAACCACCCGAGTGGGTCGAGTGGAGGGAAAGTTCCGATTCTTTTGAAAACCCTCCACTCTCGAATTCTGCTAACACATCTGATGCAGACCAACTTCCATCTTTACCCAATGGCGAACTGCAGGTGGAATTAGAGGATCAACCCGACAAACTGGCTGCTTCCCCAGCCTCCACCAATGAGCCAGCAGATACTAACAAGACTGGAAGTGGAGAATCGCCTGATGATGCAAAAGACTCTGCTGCCAGTCTTTCACAATCCACACTAGTGATTGAAGGGAACCAAACTGTTGATGAGGATGATGACTCTTCTGGACCTGCGGAACACGAAAAGGATAACTAATACATGGAACAAACTGTAAATTCTTATGCTATATTGTGTCAAGATGAACCTGGCACTGGTATTGATGGAGAGCGGGCGACTCTAGGAACGATGCTGCTAGTCACAGGTAGAAGCACGGCCCCAAACATGTCTTTTACGGGGCTAAACTGAAGAAAGCTGAATGTTTCTTTTCGTTCTCCTGCGCAATAAAGTGCTTTAGCTCAGCCGAGGCCTAACAGCTACTGAAAAAATCTGTAGAGTCTGTTATCTTTTAGAGTGATATTCGAGTTTTATGTACTTGTAGGTAAAATCTGACTTGCAGTAGAAATGTTGGATGTGTAGGGTGGCAAAGTTCTTGTTTATATTTGGTACTTGTTATTCAGGTGGCAGTGCTAGATTCCTCCTATTTGTATCTTTGAGGCTGAAAATGAGGGCACTGAAATATTGCTATAGAATTCTGAATCACCCTGTTTTCTTTGGATTTCGTTATATACAAGTGAGACTTGATTCTCTATTTCAAAACTGTCTTTTATTTGATTTAATTTTTCTTTGCTACTTTTTTAGTAGGTAAGATTATTTTGGAACAGAGAATCTCGTTTGAGAAGATTTAGTGCTCCAACTCAAAAATTACTAAGACTACCAACAAATGTGTTTAGTTGGGGGCTGTGTTTGTGAATGTGAGCGAGAGAAATGAATATTTTATTAAAATAATGAATTAGATTAGATTAGATCGGATAAGGGTTACTGTCTTTACGGATGTGGATAGTGTAAGGTAATTTTCCCAGTAAATAACTAGCGAATGAAATAAAGACTTATCAATTGTTCAAAATGAAGTGTTGGCAGTACCTTCAAATAAATTGCCAAATCAAGCTCAAATATTATCGAAATTGATTTAAATTACAAAATAAATACAAATTGCGGTATTATTTAGGTCGGCAGTGTGATAAGTTACCTTCAATTAAATAGTAAAAATATAAATATAAATAATCCAGTAAAAAGTTTTGGGCTTCTGCTTTTACTGATAGCTCTAAATCCTAGTTCAGAGTGAAAATGGTGGATTACATGTAGAAATTTCCTCCGCAGTTTAAGCAGAATCCGTAAAACCCTCCAAACCCCAAGAGGGGTCAGAGATTTCGCCGGCGAATATGACCAAAACCGACGAGGTTCGGTTCATCTCCTCCGCTGTTAAGCTGCCGCCGTTCTCCCCGCCTCCCTGCCGCCACTCCCTCTTTTCTTCCGCGCGCAGCAATTTTGCCAAGTTGCCCTTTAATTTTAATTTCAATGTCGATTCTCAGCCGATCAATTTCATCTCCCAATTCTTAAAAATTCAACCTTTTTCCCACCTCAATGTCAAGAAGAATCACATTTTCAACACGGCGTTTAAGAAACCCCCGCTCTTCTGCTCCGCCGCATTAGCTTTGTCCGACTCGGAACCTGCGCCGGCGTCGACGCAGTCGAAAGGTGGAGATGAGGCGGGCTCGATGATTCAGTACAAGGGCGACGAGTCGGGGTCCGTGACTCAGTCGAAGAATGCGAGCAGCACTCGCGCCACTGAGGAAGAGAGAGTTCTAATTAGCGAGGTATTGGTGAGGAACAAAGATGGGGAGGAGCTCGAGAGGAAGGACTTGGAAGCCGAAGCTCTGAACGCTTTAAAAGCTTCGCGCGCGAATTCGGCCCTCACGGTTCGTGAGGTGCAGGAAGATGTGCACAGGATTATTGCCAGTGGGTATTTCATGTCTTGCATGCCCGTCGCTGTCGACACCCGCGATGGAATTCGGTTGATTTTTCAGGTATCTAGTCACCTTGGAGTGCTATTTTACGTTTTGATTATAAATGTGTGCTTGTTGATGGATATTGTAGTTTGTAATAACTTTGCATTACATGATCAATTGTTTTGAATGTATATCTTTTCATAAGGTAGAACAAAACCAAGAGTTTCAAGGGTTGGTGTGTGAAGGAGCTAATGTTCTTCCGACGAAGTTTATAGAGGATGCATTTCGTGATGGATATGGTGCGTTTTTCTCGTGCTTTTTACTTTTTACTTGCAAATGGCTGCCCCTTCCACTTCTCGAGGTTTCTGATGTTGGACCTCCTCCCATTGGTGTGTCAAGTTATGCAGGAAAAGTTGTTAACGTCAGGCGTCTGGACGAAGTGATAAACTCCATCGACAATTGGTACATGGAAAGAGGTCTTTTTGGCATGGTTAGTTATGTATATGTTGTCACCTGAAAGAAATTTGTTGGCTCTTTATTTCCCTGATTGGCTAGATTGTAATGCCTCTCTCTCTCTGGGCAGTAATATTGCTTTGTATGCTAAGGTATAGTTTTCTTTACTACTTCCTGATCTGAATCACTCTTAATAGGTTTCAGGAGTAGAGATTCTTTCTGGAGGTATTATAAAATTACAAGCCTCAGAAGCAGAGGTCAATGATATCTCC
>JAYDZE010292055.1:0-18896 GCA_034509125.1 Monilaria moniliformis | reverse complement strand
TCTATAACTTCAAATTCAATTCTATAAAATTACAATTCCAATTCAATTCCAAATCCATTCTACCAAACACACCCTTATATTAATTCGCCAAGTTTAATTTAAAACTGCTGTAATGCAGTAGCCAATTTAGCTTTTAACGTGAATTAATTTGGACAAGCCCTTATCCATGTGATAAGAGGGAAAACCCACGACTGAAGATTGGTTCAATTGGGCAGCTTTTATTAGCAGGCGGGTTTCATCAAAATGTGAAGTGATTATTTCCTGATTATAGTGCGTATTGATATACATAGTGTTCAGACTTGAAGATTGTTCCCTCAACTGAGATTACTTTTGTTCAAACTAGTCGACTATCTTTACTATTTCTAACTTAACTTTTCATTCATATGGTTTGCAACTTAAAACATAAATCACAGTTGCTTCATATATTTGTTCAAACATTTGAAAGTGAGTATGAAATTACCAATGGGAGAAATTCACGAGAGATAAATTACCTTTACATATTATCGTCAATAAATTACTTTAAACCACTCCAAATATAATAAACTTATATTACAAACTTTCTAATACATTAAAGGCCATCGCATGCACCCAATTTTACTTGTCAGAACTCAAAGATATATGAATTATATTAAAGTACTGAATTTTAATATAATTAAAATACTGATTTTCCGCTGCGTATCATTATATGACCGACAAAAATTTCTAACAAGAGCCGTTTATTATTTAAGTAAAATTCACAAGTGTACTTTGCTGAAGCAAATTACCTTTGAACCTCGCTTTCTGCACTTCTTAATCTTGATTACTTTCGAGGCTTCTCGAGTTTTCCCTTAGAGTTTGCACGAACACAGGCAAAATGCTTATATCTTTATCTCAAAACCAGAAAATGAAACATCAAGAACGCTATTTAACTGGGACGAAGAATTAGCAGCTTAAAAGTAACAATCATGTAAGCATGAGATGATAACTCTTGAATGATCATATACATTACATGACGGCATTTTACAGTTGTAGCTCAATCCTGTTGGACCACGTGAATATATTTGAACGCACCCGGTCTCCTCCTATGTCTTCTCCAGTTGCACCTGCTGCAACCCTAATGATATCTTCAATTAGAGCAAAGTTTCCCAATATATCAACATGAGCTCCACTTTGGGCTCCCCTGCCTTGTAGTAGATATGCAGGAGGGGCATGATTATACTCCCTTATGAAGGTACGGATACCCGAAGGATTAAATCTGGTTTTTCCCCGCCAACCTTTAGCAAACATGAATCCAGCACTTAGAACTGGTACGGTTTCATCTCCATCTACGGAATATACTCCTCCTTCTAGACAATGGCCATCATCAGCTGAGTTGTCAATTTGAAAAGGAATAGTGCATTCGGAACTGGGACTCAGCTTGTATACGTATGCTCGTTCAGTAGGGATACCTACTCCGTACATTGAAAAGATTTCCATGTCCGGGGCGTCTGGTAATCTGCACAAGGACAAAAGTTGCCGTGAGGGACACGAGATACAAAACCAATTTACAGTTACTCATGTTTGACTGATTGAAATAAAATCTAACTTCTACTGCAGACTACCATGGGGCAGTGCTGAGTTATCAAGTTTGAGACTCAGCCAAAGACATCTAGTGAAGGATACTTATACATAGGAAGTAAAGTGTGTTACTTTGTTTCAAGAGGATTTGACCAGTATTTGTAATGATCATATTTTTTGTCACTCAGATCATCCGCGATTCCATATGAAAATTGTGTGCCACCACGCTTCATCATGTTTGGGGCAACAAAATATAGCAAGTCCAGCACTGAATTAGCCGTGTAGACCTTAAAATCAGCAACGACTTTGATCCCATTGAGGCCCATGTCATGGTACTCTGTCCATACATCACGGCAGGTTGTGTTTGCAAGATTATTACCCTTGATAGCACCCTAAAGGATCATTCAAAACATGGACATAAGTGAAACAGATTTTCTTGAAGCCAAACAAGACATTTCATTTTTAGCAAAAAAGTCACTTCCTGAATGTTTCTATTCAGAAAATGGAGCAAGTAAATCTGTTCTTTTACTTTTCTGGGCAGATCATGGAAAAAAAAAGAAAAAGCAAGTGCTGTTTTATTGCCTATATGTGTGAGGTTGAGAGGGTTCACCATAGATCAGGCTGACAGCTCCCCAAATAAATAAATGAGTGTGAGCCAAAAAGTTACCCTAAAATCAGCACTCTCAATCTCTGACGAATGCAAATCAGCCACATCCTTTCCAAATGATATTAGTCTTCCATACTTCGCGTGACTAGAAGTGGTTGAATTCTTGTTATTTCCCGCTGTTTGATCATTACCATTCTTCTTTGAACCACACACATGGCCTTCTTCAGGGGACCAATCAATTCCACCCCAGATAGTATCGCCACCCTTGAGTAACATTGACATTGTTGAGTCCCAACTACGAGTCATTCGCAGCATATGCTGTAAAGTCTGAAAGCCAAAGACATCCTTATCCAAAATATTTGGTGCAACAGCCCTGCAGAAGCAGCAAAAAGTAACCAAACCTGAGCTTGAAGGAGGGAGCAAAAGGGGGGAAATAATAGAATAAAGAAACTCAATACTATTTAGATTCATAATCTCCCTTTCATCATCGTGCCAGAGAAAAGATTCATCAATTTTTTGCATAGAGTTAATTACATATTTATGCTCAATAGCAGATAGGCATGCAACCAGAAGAAATTATGTCATAAGCTCTTCTAAGGAAACACAGGAAACCAATAGCACTAGAACTCAATATAATATCATTCAAGTTTCAACTAAAAACCGATAAACAGAATAACCTAAGCTTTTGTCTTAGCAACCAAACATATTTTGCACGCCTCATGATTGCAGAATGATGCTACAGCAAGGACGGATGGGAGCAGTTATGCTAGGTTTGAGAACATTTGTAAATTTTCTAGTAACCTACCAGAAAACAGTGCGGCATCCAAATGACCGATATAGTTAATAATGGAAAATAACAACACACTAGTTCATACAACAGTTGCAATATGGTGGAAGAGCTGTAGATCACTATGACAATCATTCCATACCGGTTAATCAAGAAAGTAAGACAAAAAACCTTGCAACTGCAATATCCTTGGCTTCGGCAGAAAACAATCCCGAAACCAATTTAGGAACACCTAGAAAAGGTCCACCAATGTTCATTACAGCCTTAATATGCTTTGCACACCAATTTGGTCCACCACCACCACCCATTGGTGCAGGTGCCTCCACCCATTTCATAAAATGCAAGAAATACAGAGCACCCATTGAATGTGGTACTACTACCACCTTTTTACCACCATTAGTAGCAACCAAGAGCTCTATGTTGTTTTTCATTCTGCTGAGAGTCTGGTCTCGAACCTGAAGATTAGAACATAGTAAAAGTACTAAAAGAGAAAACAAATTGTATATGATCAAAGAAAAAAAAAAAAGCAACCAAGGATGAGGAAAGTTCAATGAAAAATATGAAAGCTACAAGCTATGTGAATAAGGTCGCCTTTATCTGTATAAATAACCATCTTTCATGAAGAACTTAATCAATGGTTCAATCCCTTTAAAGGCCCGAAAACTGGCAGGGCTTCATACACAATGAGCTTTTCTAGTTGCTGCCATATTAGTTTGTTCAAAGGATGATAAGCATCCTAAGTAAGAAAGTGTCACACCTCAGTATTTTGAAACGAAAGCCGCCAATCATATGCTGCCATAAACATATTCTTGTCCTCATATCCTATATGAGCCAAGTTGGCAATCAAAAGTGCCCATACAAAGTACCCCGGAGTGAAGTAATCAGCTGCTACAAGTCCAGAAACAGGTCTGATCTTTATGCCAGGAGGATCTAGTCCAGTTTCATTATCCAGTGACATGTGCTCAACCCAACACAAGGGTCTGCATATATAGTGCAACTTCTGAGTGGAATACTGAAAAGATTTTTTAGAGCAATATAAGCTACCTTAGGCAAATCAAGCAAGCATCAAAGCAACTCTCTTAATAAATCTTTGAAATCTATCAAAATAATACTACAAAGAAAAGGAAAACATCCCAAATAAACATATATCTGCAGTGGTGCCCATGGAAATGCAAACTGAGAGGAGAGATCTCAGTAAAGCATATCAATAGTATCTTATATTTGACAATTATCAATGTGCAGCCATTACTGAATTACATCATATAATGACCGTTGATCAGGCACCACCTTAAATTTGATAGTCAGATGCATTAAACTCTAGTATATAGCCAGTTCAATGTTTCAAATTATATTAATGGAGCAGATGCTCACCAGGAAAAGAAAAAAGAAACTTGCAGAACAATGTTCCTCAATGTTATCTCATAAAGATCAATTGCACAAACAAGTCAGCCATTTTGTAGCTTCATTTGCAAATACAAAAGCTTGTTCCATCATATCCAGCATTGGTGCATCCATATCAATAATCAGTCACACCTATGCAACATTAATTGCTGTAACCGTGCGACGAAAATCCTCTCCAGTTTCGAGAAAGGGAAAAAATTAACATTGCGAGAGTAGCATTCAAATTTTAATCACATCTATTTTCTTGGAAAGGTGCGAAATTCCAATGGTATTGTCAAGCCAAAATACATAATCATCAGATGGAATGTAAATTTCACAAACACGATGAGCCTATCTGTTATTTGGATACTAGCTTAAATCCACCTTGAATCTACTCTACATGCATGTATCATATCCCCAAGCGGATCATAATCAGCACAATTGCTCAAAACAATAAAATTATATTTTCTATTGTTCCATTGATTCTGAATGCAAGAAACATATAGATGCTACATTATTATTCAAAATCAATCTAAGAGGTTTAGGAATTGATGGATACCTTCTGTAAACTTCACCAAATGTTCCACCCCACAGCCTCTTTCTGAACAACCCCTCAGCACAAGAGTGGCCATCCCACAACTCGAGCCCCCCCGTCACAATCCCGGGGACGAAAATCACCGGATGATTCGCTTGCAGCCCGTCCTTGGCTAACTTCAACCCTGGCGGATCCAACATCGGCCCCGTAATCGCATCCGTCACGTACTGAGGCATTGCGTTGTACAGGAACAACAAAAACCACCACATCGAGCAAATGCATCCGACGAACCAGCAGCAGCTATCCACACAATTCCATTTCCTCCTCGCCGCCGCCTGCGGAGGCGAGCTTGGCTGCGAATTGAGTTTTGAATCCGGTATGTCCTCCGATTCCTTGGTCACCTTCTCCTTCTTCTCATCCGATTGCGGCCTTCTACCACTGGCGCCTTTTCTACGCCTGAATATCGCCATTTATACGTATGTACGCGTATATTGTATCACTGTGTATAACATGCAGAAGCGTATAAAAATACGGTACAAATTTCCTTAAGAACCTTGAGCTGTATCTTCTCTGCGCATATTGTCAGTTAGATTGAATCATTGATATTTTCCCCCAATTTGTTTTGCAATAAATGATCGCAAATGAGCTTTTCGAAAACCTTAATCAACCACTCCATAGCCAATCAAAACCAGTAAACACAAATCGATGAACAACGAGTGGTTTTTCTGCAGATACAAATATAAATTATAGCTACAAATATGTATATGAGAGAGAGAGAAAGAGAGAGTTTGTGTATTGTGTCATTTTTTGTGTAGGTAAGGTGAGAGGTGATTCATGACCGAAAGTTCAGCGAATGAAATTGAGTTCATGCGAGGCGGAGCTACTGAAGTTTATAATAGGGTGCTTCGAGGTGTTGTACAGTTAGTCTAGGGTAAAGAAAGTCCAAGGGACTTTTAAATGTACAAATTGGTATTGCGAGTGCGGAGAACACAAGAATTGACAGGTGGTATCGAATGGTAAAGGAGGAGCCACACGTGGATTTTCATGTCTTGGAGTGTTTTGAACCGTTGATTTGTCTTGAATTTTGCAGCGGGATCGGGATAATCGTGCGGTTATGATCATTGTCTTGGAACCCATCAACTCGTCTCTATCAGTCATGTGAGGAACTTTATGAAATCTTAATATTAAAAATTGTTGACATTTGAACTGTCATCGAAGAAGGACAATGGTGCTAGACTAATGTACAGTTATGAATTAACCACATTATAACTCATAGCAACTGTATGTGTGTGAGACACTATATTCAGCTACGTGGATATGAAAAGTACTTCATAAAAAATATCTTAAATCTATCTAGATTAAAATGAAGTGACAAAAATATTTTTAAATAGTGATTGTTTTGCATGACTTATTATAAAAAAAATTACATTTTCTTACATTTATTTACACAAAATGTACTTTGAATAAGAGAAGCTTAACATTTTCAATAAATTGGTTGCTGTCTAACATAATGTCAGTACACAGAAATATTAAAACATTTATGAATTCCACTACCTATCTCTAAATCCTAAAACATATCAAAATATATATACGAGGTTATTAAAACATTAGATGATATCAATTCAGCTAACCTCTTAAATCAACAATATACTATAACATTATATATTTAATTCTCTCTCTAAGAAAGTCTTTAGCTGTCTAACTATTTTTATGTAATTATAATAGTACATTATAAATGCCAATTAAATGATAAATATAATTTATTTGAGACATGTCAACCATATTTGATTATATTGTGGGGTTGTGGTCATAATATCCATGAGAATATGTACTCAGCCAAAATTTAAATTCACGTGAGCATACTTGCTCACATATACTAGTGATGTAAATTTTTTAGTGTTTCTCTATATAAATTCTAGCAAAACAATTTTTGGGGTCGCGTAAACGCAAACAAAAAAACTCATGATTGGTGGTGCAATTCTACTTCAATTTCTGACGAAAGAAAGGTAGTTGCCCTGACCCATATACCTTAAATTTAATGAAATTCTAATCCTTAAGTATTAGTTTGAAATTATGAATTTTGATTGAGCATTTTTTCCGTTTTTTATTTGAAGTGAGCATGTTTAGGGAATTAATTAGTAAGGTTATTATTTTTAATTCTTATTATATGTTTTTTTTTATAATAAAGATAACATGTTTGATGAAATTATGGTTTCGTTTGCACACTAAAATAATTATTTATTTTTTTGTCAATTTTTACAAATAAATTATACTTCCTCCATCCACGACCAATAATTCTAGTTTTTTCATTTTTGGTTCTAATTTTAGTAAGTTTCTCACAACGCATTATCTCAATACATCAACTCGTTTACAACTTATACTAATAGCGTTCATTTACAACAACTAATAATATTTTAACCATTTTTTTTCTTTAACCGACTTTACCAATTTTGCAATAAAACTCATGTTGTCCACTACTAAGACTATTGGTTGTGGATAGAGGGAGTACATAAATTTAGTAAATAAGAGTGAAATGCACAAGAAAATCAAATTAGTCGCCGGAAGCTGCAGTCGTCGTGGTCCAACAGTTAATGCGAATTTTGGAGCTCTTTAAATAGGGGCATATGTAGGGATGCCCACGGTTTCGAAACCGCCGGTTCAGAGGACATCCGGAACCATAACCGAACCGCCAGTGGATTAGCTGATTTTGGTTTTGAACCGAAAACTGCCGGTTCCGGTTCCAGTTCCAAATCACTGGTTATGAGATATAATTATATTAGCTAAATTCATTTGAACCCTATATTTCACTGTAAGGTTCCGTCTTTAAAAAAAAAGTCCCATGAATCGTTTACCTTTACTGGGATCGACGTGACCTTTTTCATTTCTAATATTTAAGTTTCTTATTTTGGGAATTTGTTATTGAGAAAAATATTTAAGTTTATAAAAGAGCTAATAATTGGCGCTTTCCATTCTCCCTTTGGAACTAACATTTTGAATAAGGAACTTAGGAAATATGAAGCAGAATAAAAAAAAAATGGGCTTCAAAAGCAAAGGCTAGTAGTCTCAAAGCCTCTGAAAAATAATTTTCTCATAAAAAGAGAATATGAAAATTTTCCATTTCTACCACTTTTCTTTTATCTCATTACTTCTCCACCAAGCAGCCTGTTTTAATTTATATTTATGTTTCCTCTTCTCATTCGTTCTCTATTCATCTATATATACATATAGATGTGTGTATTAATATAATTATCTTTTTATATAATAATACCATACAGCTTTCTTTAACACTTATAATGTAATATTTAATTTGAATTTACACGGCCCACTTTAAGCATACAAAGTTTGAGGAAAACAAGTTTATAATTTTTCTTGACAAGACAAAAAGTAGTGAATACAAATATGTTGCACCTAATTACTAGAACCCTGCAGATGTTAATAGTATAATTACAGTATAACATTTAATGCTACGAAAATGTTGTTTAAGATGACATGGTTCTAAACAAAATTTTCCAACATTATAACAAAACATTGATTTTATACATTGGTATGGGTGTGAATATTCGTTCCTTGTTTTGTAAAATTATTACACTTGATTTCATAAAAAATCAGAAATTTTGAGTCAAAATTAAAGTAAGTAAAGAAATTCTGTCTTTTTTATTCCAATTTGAGCTTATTAGTAATAGATTTTAACAATTTTGCATATTTTTGTTTTTCATTACGGATACGATACTGCCTATTAATATACATAGTTACACTCGTGGACTTACAATAGCTGAAATAAATAGCGTACAACTATATATCGATACTACAATCTAGATAAGATTTCATTTAAGGATATCAAGTACCATAAATATAAATGTTCACACTATCCTCAGTGTTTTTTTTTCCTTTCAAAAAGATAAAAGCAAATGACTGAGAGTTTGAATTTAAAATTTAAACTTAACCGAAAACTCTAGCTTTTTAAGTAAATAATACTTCATTCGCATCACAAAATAGTACACATCTTAGATGTATAAAAGTTAGGTACTGTGTTTTGTAAGTGGAGAAATAGTATCATTTTATTATTTTTTTAGACAATGTAGATAATGGTGGACCATGTTTTGTTCTTTTGTAAATAGTTGTGCAAAATGAATGTAAAGTATAAAAAAAAGGTGTCTAAAAAAATCAAAAAATGTAAACTATTTTATGATACACTCCAAAATGATAAATTGTACACTATTTTAAGTATTTTTTAATAATTGGACGTTAATAATCTGTCTGTCTTTAGTGTTATTTCAGTGTTAAGAAACAGTTATAGCCCTGCCTCTTGAAATAATTTAAACTAATGAAGAAGAAGAGTACATACACATATATAACTATATAGATGTTGTTTGAGTTTGACTCATGCTTTGTAGTAGAGCAGTCTATATAAGAAAGAATGATGATGAACAGAAATCCGCGCGATGGCGCAAATTAAGGAACGGCATTAAAATTGCCTCATTACCATCCAACACTCTCTCACTCTCTCCACTTTCCCTCCCTTTTCTTCCATTTCAATCAATTTTACTCTCTTCATCCATACCTCAGTTCTCCTTTTTGGTGATCAATCTCTCTCTCTCTCTCTCTCTCTCTCACACTCTCTCTCTCTCTCTTCATATATATATATATATATTGACGTTTAGCTGTGATTGGCTTTTGATGCTGCAGGGGCTTTTGGGGGAATCCTATTTGCGAATTTGCGTAGACGAAAATGCTTACATGCATAGCACGTTCGAAGCAAGCGAGCGACGACTCGCCGTCTATTAATCACCGGAATCCGCCCTCTGGAAAGCTAAATTCCGACTCCGGTGCCGTTCCTTCGAAACATGCCATTAAATCCCTCTCTTCTCAGGTTTGTTATAAGTTAATTCGTTGCTACTAATTTGTATGACTATTATTAATTTCGTGGTAATGGTGTTCGGAAATTGTCCATACGTGTAGATCAAGGACATGGCGCTGAAGGCGTCGGGTGCGTACCGGCAATGTGCGCCGTGCGCGAATCAGTCCGCCGCGCCGCAGGGGATGATCGGGGGTGGAGGAGATCAGATGGACTTGGCGGCGGCGCAGGAGAAGTTCCGGTGGTCGTACAGACGGACGGGGAGCTCGAACTCGAGCTCGACGGCGGGGAGGAGGGAGCTGGAGGCGAGGCTGAAGGGGATTTCGAGCGGCGAGGGGACGCCGGCGTCGGCGAGCGGCCGCCGGATCGATCCGATCGTGTTCGTTGAGGAGAATGAGCCCAAGGAGTGGGTCGCTCAGGTGGAGCCCGGCGTCTTAATTACATTTCTGTCCTTGCCTCGCGGCGGCAATGATCTCAAGCGGATTCGATTCAGGTACCCTGTTTTGGTCATTTCCATTACCTTGAAACGGTTTCATCGATATTCTCTTTTATTACCAAATTTACATTAAAATATAAGAGATAAAATGCCGGCCTATAAATGTAGCACATTGCTTTTCAGAGGCGATGATGGGATGGTTGGAGCTAGTCTTTAATTAAAACATGTCATTTGAAAATCTTTGATGAACAATTATTTAACCAAAGTGTCTTTTTTATTTAATGATTTATATTCTCGTTTAGTATTAGTGGCTACAAATGTGCGGACCACTAACAATTATTTTTCTAGGCGTAGAGACACGTTTATGAAATATCGCAAAAAAGGTAAATAAATAAAAGTAAACAATGACCAAAGACAGTATATCCTAATTTTTCATTAAGAATATGTGTTACGTATGCTATGATGAAGTGCGTTTTACATATTAAGAAAATAAGGCGGGTCTTTGAATTTATTAAAAAGGCTAGCAAGCAAAAAATAATTGAAGGACTGGACTATATTCTAAACTGTGAGGTAGTAGTGGAAACCATAATTTGTCATGATTGGTATAGTTAAATCACCATCATTTAAGGATTCATAGGTGCTGCAAACATCTTGTCCGTGACCCTCAGGATGATTCAATTTTCTTAGAGTGCTTTACGACCATTAGGTGAAAAAAGTTGCATGCTTGGTAAGATTTTCTAACTAACTTTTTCTGGCATTTAATCATAATTAGGCACATCCAAATTTCATAAATTCTGACTCTACAAGTCTCGAAGAATTAATTGTGGAAAGTAGGAATTAAGATGAGAGGTTGAGTATTTTTTACTGTAATCATCCTGACGTTTCTTACATGAATACTGGTACTGTCATTCTTCAGATTCATAATTCAAGAATTAAGCCTTTGAAGCAAAGAAAGGTGTGTGATTTAATGGATTTAGAGAGAGAGAGAGAGAATAGACATATGGTAGCATAGTCCATGCAACATCCGCACTTCCGACAAAAGAAACTGCCTCGAAAATGCATATATTCATAAGTAATATATGCAAATACATAATAGATAACTTATCTAATTTATATACTTATGTAAAATACTGTGGTGGTTTATATAGTTAAAGGAAACCAGTGCCATGTATATGAATCAAAATTTTCTGGCCATACACATATATATAATGATTGTGAAAAAATGAGCAAAATGGTTGATAGTAATAATGACCATCATCATGGAAAAGCCAGGAGAAAAGAGGAAGCAGAAGTCTCTTGTCAAAGGTCCAGAAGGGCAAGAACTCATTGAAACACCTTTGGTGGGGCTGTGTGTTTGATGATGTTGGAAAACCTTTTCCTAATTGTTGTTGGCTTGTCGGGGAGTGTCATGGCTTTATATCCTCATCACGCCTATGCTTTTAATTTTGTCACCTTGTGAAATCTAGTCAAGAAATGCTACATCATATGTCACTACCAATTTGGAGTATTGAACAACATGCACCAAAGCTGGCTTCACTGCTAGAAACAACTTCGTTATTTGCTTTTACTTATGTTTCTCCTTTTCCAAGTTAAAATGGGAATGGAAGAAAATAGAAAACAGAGACAACCTAGTTTTTGTTTTCTGAGATTATTTTGGGCTTTACTTTTAATTGCCACGTATTAGGGTCCTCGTAGTTATGATGGCAGTAGATTCTACATTTGATAAATAAACACATAATATAGGGTCCAAGTGTGAATTAATGTGATTGTGTGTTTAGTTAGTTTATACAGATGCCCTTAAACAATTTTGAGATAATGAATTCAGTATTAGGTCTGATATCCTAGAATCTTGGTCCTTAAAAATGCTTAGTGACTCACGATCCATGTCCATGAAAAATATTTAATTTTTCTTTATTTCTTGATTGCTTGCTTGGCATTTTTCTTTTCCATTGTTTTGTGATATAGTTGGATGCCCTCTGAGCAAAGTCAAAAAGGCATGTATATGTTGTTCGAAATGCCAATCTTCAATTTTCAACTATGCAGCACTTATAAAGTACCCCACATAGGTCCAATTTAGTGGCTCTCCATGATGAGCTACAGTTCAATGAGATATAATTAAAGGCGATGCTTTGATTAATTGGAATGATGCATTTAGTCTTTGACCACCTAACTTATGCTATCAATCAGAGAAATATAAAAAGCTTTTTTTACTGTCAAATTAAATTTCCTAAGGTAAAACTTGAATGGAAGTGGTGAAAAAGAATTTCCCGCGTCTTTTTTTTTTGTTCTCTTTTGTGTGTATGTTTTACTTTTACTGATGCAAGACTTTGACATGCATTGTTTTTTCTAGTTGGTTTCTTTTTACGATTAATGATACTTGAACATATATGAACTCGTAAATTTGATCAAACTGGTTAACTACTCTGATCAAAGCTGTGCTTGTGTTTCACTAGCCGAGACATGTTCAACAAATGGCAAGCACAACGGTGGTGGGCTGAGAATTCTGAGAAGGTGCTTGAACTCTACAATGTGCAGAGGCTAAACCTCCAAGGCTGCCCTCTTCCGACGACCCCAAGATCTGAGGACGACACCAGTTCGAAGATGGAATGTGTCGAAGACAGCCCTGTGACGCCGCCACTTGGCAGAGAGCCTCTGCCTCGTGCTTTCCATCGACCAACTGGAATGGTGAAGGGATACTCTTCCTCAGATTCCTTGGACCTAATCTCTACACATTCAAGGTCTAACTATGACTCCTGCGGCATTGCCTCAACTCCCAAACTCTCAAGCATCAGTGGTGCAAAAACAGAAGTGTCGTCCATGGATGCCTCCATGAGGACTAGCTCCTCTCGAGATGCTGATCGTTCAGGGGAGATATCCATAAGCAATGCCAGCGATTTGGAAACTGAATGGGTCGAACAGGATGAGCCCGGTGTCTACATTACCATCAGAGCTCTGCCCGATGGTAGAAGGGAACTCAGACGCGTTAGATTCAGGTTACCTCCTTATACTTTGCATTATCAACATTCTTGAATCATGATCATACTTGCTTTCACCATGAACACACACATGCTTACTTGAACTCGAACTGATTTCAGCCGTGAGAAATTTGGCGAGATACATGCTAGACTATGGTGGGAGGAAAACCGGGCGAGGATACACAAACAGTACTTGTGATTTGGATTGAAGAGAGATGCTTCATATTTCTGACAGAAGAAAGTTCTGCCAAACAGAAGTGTGTTGTGTGGTGGCTATTATGAGAAGCCAGGTTTAGTATGTGTAAGTGATGCACCTTACAACACAAGTCACAATGTTGTGGCAGCTTGAGAAAGCCTTTCTGGCTTTTTCATTTTACTTTCTTTCTTTTTCTTTTTTCTGTCCTGTTTTTTTATATGAAATTGTGGTATATTATGGGGATATTATATATATATAAAATGTATGATATCTTTGGGTCTTGAGTCTTGAGGCAGGTGAAGTTCAATACTTGTTTGTAGTCTCGACTTGTAAATCAAATATCAAGGCTTTCAATGCATGACAACTTTTTGATGCATTTCTAGTGCATAAATTGAAAATTTCTAAGAAACAAAGAGGCAAAACAAGTATGCAATATATAATTTAAGTTGACATCACATGGTTTCTGAATCCCTTTCTGTTTGGGTTTGGCTCCACGTTGATTATTTTTACGCAATTATTCCTGTAGAAATGACTTAATTAAATGAGTAGCCACTATAAGCAACGGCTATGTGGAAGGACTCCCAATCTTAACAATATCTTAATGAATAAACAAGAAAATCTAAAACTAATTAGTTGGGGTTTTTCAGATACAAAAATTTATGTATTGTACTTTACCAAATATAGTTTAGTGATAAATCAGTTAAGCCATTGCTGATAAATAACCGATTTGCAGATAAATATAGTTTCTATCCAATATCATGCAAAATCCTATTAGCAGCCAAGTGTGACGTCACATCTCTTAAAATGTTATTATATATATGAGATAGGTAATTAAAATCCCTTACTTTGAAATTCAGAACAGTTGATTCTTTTACGTTCTATGTTCCATAAACTTGAAACTAAATATCAGAATTATTGGGTCATAAGACATATATATATAGGTCCGAGCAGGCCCAATAGCTCATGCCGCCTGGGAATACCGTCTTAATTAAATTCTGGTTGCATTAATATTAATACGTATTATTATTATATTAGCACCAAATAACCGTCTGATTCAGATTCTTGATGAGAGTATTTTTCAGGAAAAAAATGTTGGATGTCCGTACTCGAAAACAGCAACCAACACGTGGTTTTTCCCACATGAGAACTGATTAATCCACTCTGGGTTTTCTGTCTACAATAAACAAAAAAAGATTAGCCTTCCTCTAATTAATTGGCTAACTAAATATGAAAATAGAGCTAGGTTAGTATGCTGCAGCTTCGTCTTCGTGGCCACTCTGTCACAGTCTCCATACGCACGCGTGCTCGACTTTCTCTCTATATATATATACCCTCACACCATCAACTACAGTCACCTCTCTCTCCCCCTCCCTCTCTCTCTCTCTCTCTCATTATTTTGGCCCAAGATCCAAGCCGTGGCATTTGGCTTTTCTCTGTTTCTCCTCCTTCATCCTCACTTTAATTATCTCCTCCTTCAAACACAGCTAGCTGTGCATGCCCAGAACCACAAAATGGCGGTAGGAGAGAGGCAAACGCAGAAGCACCGCCGCAAGATGCCCTCCTTCTCCTCATCCCTCCTCGACGCCATCTACCACTCCATCGACGACCACCCCCAGCCGCCGCAGCATCAAACTCCCATCTCCCACCGCCGAAACGCCGCCGCCCAAGTCGACGAGGAGATTGAGAGCCTCCGCCGCGCCATTATGGTCGAGAAATGGATGGAAAACTACACCCACACCACCACCACATCAAGGCATCTCCCCTCCAACTCATCCTCATCAACAGACTCCAGCTGCATCTTCACCTCATCCGAGACAGACTCCTCCACCCCAAAAAAACCGGACCGGGAGGGCCGCTTCACCCGCACCAAATCGAGGGCCCTCAAAATCTACGGTGACCTCAAGAAGGTGAAGGAGCCCATCTCCCCCGGCGGCAGGATCGCCAATTTCTTGAACTCCATTTTCAGCCCCAGAAACTTGAAGAAAGATCATCAATCAGAGTGGAGCTCTGTCAGAAAATCAAGATCGATGAAAGACACTGCAGCATCTTTGTCGACATCCAGATCATGCTTGACGACGTCAAACAATTCTTGCAGAAACATTAATAAGTCGAAGAGGACTGTCCGGTTCTGCCCGGTTCTTGACGAAGACGGACGTATATACGGCGGCGGTGGCGGGGTTGGAAGCCGGTTCATCAAGAAGAACATGGAGAGCATTCGAGTGTACGAGAATGAACAGAGGGATTTTGACGATAAGAGCTGCGCCAGCTCCGATCTTTTCGAGCTCGAAAACATCGGAGCTTATGATGAAGAACTGCCTGTGTATGGAACCACGGATCTTAAAATCAATCGCGCCATTGCTAGTGGTTTCATGGTGTAGTAGTCATCGTTTCTGTAGACATTTCTATGAGTTACATTTCTAGCAAATATTTCATGATCACGATCATGATGAAATTTCCAAGAATATTTCAGCATGTTTGATCGATTTTAATTTGCATTTTTTTCTCAAGTTAGATACTGCGACTGCAAATGCTGTGTGTTATTGGTGGTTAAATGTAGAAGACAAATGTCCTTGTACAAAATTTATTGAAAACTCAAAAATAATATCATAACCTGGTTCATAAAACATCAAGGCATGTATTTACGGACATAAAAATTGAACCTTACTTCATATATAAAGAAATTAAATTCTAAAAGAAAAATTAATTATGAAAACTAACAAAAGTATAATTACATAATATCGTTTGGCTTCCATAAACATAATATAATAGCAATTCCGAGTTCGGCAACAAAAGTTACGTGCGTTTTTTATGCCGTCAATGACCAAATTCCACTCAATCTTTAGTTATCAAATACGCATCAACTACTAATTTGACACAGTCTATAAGAGAACTTTGATCAGAAAGGAACAGAACAATGTAAAAGAGGAGAGAGGGCGAATGTGAAAATTGCAATGATGGAGAGGGAGTCTCTCGTATCTTTGAAATGAAGAAAAAATGATTTGCTTTAGAAGGATGTTTGCAGTGTGGGCTTGGACTCCAAAGGTATATCATCACCTTATGCATGTGTGACTACAGGGAGATTGGACGGCAATTGTATATTTGTACTTTCGGACAAGTTAAAAAAAGGTGACATCTTTTGAGAGAGAGCAAAAGTCATTCGCTAGTAAAGTGAAATTGCATGATGCTGTCTACTATAAATTAATTTGAACTAAGCTGTTTTCAAAGCAGCACACATGTATGCAAAATAAAGTGATCAATAGAGTTTGAGCATTCGAGGAAGCATATATATGAATTGGAAACTTTTTCATTCATGAAGTATATAAGTATTTACAACTAATTGGAATTTAAAAGTACTTAATTTGCTTGATTTTACTACTTATCGTGAAAACCAAGAAAAATGATGAAATGATGCAAATATGAGGAACAATTTCAAGCATTAAACAAATATTCCTTCAATATAAATTTCGTAAATAAATAATGTGTCAATACCTCTAAATAACTAATTTATTAAACACTCGAAATAGTTTTAAGGCCGTCTATCTCTACTCAATAGTACGTATAAAATCATATTAAGGCCTACTGTTTGTATTCGACTGTGAGATCTCGGATTGGTAGAATTTTCTTTTTAGATTCAAGGTAACATTTACCACATCTATCATGTTCTTGATTGGCAAAATTCATGAATTTGATCTTAAAAAGATACATCTCTCGATGGTCAAACATTTAGGCATAGTGAACATACCTATAAGAGTCGAAACAAACCAAAAAATAAAAATAAAATCACGTGCTTAAATTTTTTGAATTTGTCATCCATATATCAAATATTTCTCATTTAAGAACAATTGTGGTTGTAAATGAAGAGCTGTTCGTGAACAATTCAAGGCTCAATTCGAAAAAAGCTCGTTCGGAGCTCGACTCGATAGTAAACTAGCCGAGCTAGGGCATAATTTCGAGCTCGAGCTTTATTGTGCTCGGTTCGTTGGGCTCGCGAACATGTTTGGATTTGTTTGTTTACGAATATGTTTGCGAACCTTCAATCGAGCCAACACGAGCCTGCGATCAGACATTTAATAGAGACGGTACACAACCTCGATTGAACAAGTTGATCAAGAGAACATTTTGAATATTTTTCAAGCCTTTCACGAACTTGTAACGAGCTCGAACACCATTTATACGAGTTATCAGACGATCTGAGTTCGAACTCGAGCTCAAATGCGACATTATTGAATATCACACTAGCCGAGCTTGAGCTTGGTAATTAGATGCTCGAACAATAAGATTGAAGCTCGTGTCAAGTTCGAGCCGAACTCGAACACTCGAATATCTAAACGAGTCGAGCTCAAGCCGGCTAATATTTAGCTCAGCTCGTTTACAACCCTACGTAAAATTATATAATTTGAAGCAGTCGAGAAGGAATACAATATATTTATGTTTCTATTTGCATGCTATGACATGAGAAAGCAATGCAATCTCCCATATTCCATCTTTCTCCTCATAACCCTAACATAAATAAATAAATATATATCAAGATAACATAGACTAAAATCAAAGAGAAATCCCCTATACTCATAATCATCCACTTGAAATCCAACACCATCGCCAATAATTGCCAATAAAAGTGAAGAAAAATGTAAGATTAGTGATGGGGTAGATTTGATTAATTATTTAAATCCAATAGTAACAAGGAAATATGATGGAATTTGGTATGTGTAAGATATGCCTGTTAGTGAGCAACAAAATTTTGATTGAGAATAGAGTTAGTGGGCATAGAAAGAGGCCCCATTTGGAATCTCACAAGTCAAAATATGAGCATCATAGCGCACATGCAATCCTACTTTTTTTGCACCCACAAAAAGCTCAACAATTTTCAACTATACTTTTCAACCTTACTGTCCTATATGGCAATAATGGCATGATTTGAGTTTACATTGTCAGAAATACTATTACACTATTTATTTTGAATAAAATTACTATATATATTTATATCTATTTTCGAATCTGATGTAACAATACAAGCTTTCACAATGCAATTCTTGTCATTTTTTTTGTAATTTGTTTAGTGTAGCTGCAAAGATATGCATTACCATGTAGAGTTAATTTGCTTAATAATTGAAACGTCTAACTTCTTTTAGTTAATGTGTATTCCCCTTCATTGAATTTAGGAAATTAATTTGTCATGCAAGTACTTTTTTTTCTTTTTTTTAAAACTATTTTCCCCATTTGGCTGATTAATTGAAACCATCCTTGTTTCCTTGGGATGCATATCACTCATTATCCTATTCACATAAACACCAATATGTTTGAGCACAGCCTATTTTCAATGTATATATATATATAATATACAATCTGATTTTTATTTGAAGGCAGGGTAAACAGTGGATCTTAATATGCTAACAAATTTGAAAATTTTGCTCAAATTTTATGTTTTACCTCTCCCTTTTCAGGTGCAGAAGAATTTTGTCGATTTCTTTTAGGCTATGCTTGGGAGCTTGGAATTGGAATTGGAGACTCAAATTCCAATTCCATTGTTTGGTATAAGAAAAATGTTTGGAATTGGAATTGAATTATAATTCCAAATTCTTTCAATTC
>JAYDZE010292054.1:0-37628 GCA_034509125.1 Monilaria moniliformis | reverse complement strand
CCGATTTACCCGTATGCGCCGCGGCAAGCAGCCGCCTAGCGCCTAGGCGGCCGCCTAGGCCGATTTTTACAACAGAGATATTAACATTCATAATAGTTGAATTTGAAAAAAAAAAAAGAAATTGAAAATAATGGTAGAATTTGGAAGAAAAATGAGAAAAAAAATGTTGAAGAAGATGATGATAATTTCAAGGTGCAAATGAAGTGGGGAAGAAATGCATTTTTATACGAAGGGGATTGATAAAAAAAAATCGGATTTTGCTGTTCAATAATGGTATAAAATGAATAAATTAATATTTAAAAATAAAATCGAAAATCACAAAATAAAATTTAAAAAAATGGCTATAAGAAATGACGCGCTTGGCCAGCATGTATAATGTACTCGCCACGTGATTGGCTGAGACGGTTGCGTGTGCGTCACACACACGTGGCGTGACAGCCAACGGCATGTTAGGCTGAATCATGTCGTCACGCGGAATCTGCGCCTTCAAGCATCATCCCTCATCCATCACAGGCGGGGGCGTGATGCAGGTCCCCATTGGCGATGCCCTTACATGAATAAATGTGCCTCCAAAATAGGCTAGATTTATCAACATTAGGGCATCAGCAGTGGTGACTCACCATTAATTGTCGCTGCGTTCCCACTTTTGCAGGACGATGGGTCGCAAGCTCTGGCCGCAGTGGAGGGCGGTGAGCCGTTGACGTTGGCTGATGAGGTAAAGCAGATATTCTTTTTCTTTTTTACTTTTTTTTTTATTTTTACAATTTATTATATAAATATATGTATTGCATTACTATATATAACACGCCTTGGCCTAGTGGCAAAAGAGCATTTCCCATTATTTTGACCTAGTTTCAAAACACACTAAACCCAAATTCAACAATATTTGTTTTTCTTTTCTTTTCTTTTTTTTGTTTTTCCAATTTATTTCTATTTAAATTAATGTGATTTATTTACTTTTCACTTTTCAAACTTGCATTAACAATATCGAAGCAAGGATCCAACTGAAAATGAATTGATCTCGACGCAACCAAACCAGGTACTCCAGATTTGGCACCGATGCATCAAATTTGAGACAAGAAATTGCCAAGGAGCAGAATTTTTCAGAAGAACATCATTCGAAACTATATGCACGGGGCAATTGCATACACTTGAGTTTTCCAAAAATTATAGTTTTTGCGATCTAATTTGAAGCTAATTGGATGAATTGAAGGTAGAGTAGGAGTGATCGGAGAAGAATCCATGAAAGAATTTCACAGATCTATAGAAGATCAGGAGAAAAAGTGTTTGCGGAAAAATGGAAGGATTTCGGCATAAGAAAATCCAGAGAAGAATTGGCTCGATACCATATTGAGCTTTACAAAAAGCATGATAAAGAAGATTTGAAGTTATGAAATGAAGGTTATTTTCTGCAGATCTATGTTGCTCCTTTTATAGAGCGTTACAAGAGGATTACATGATGTTTAACTTACTAACAGAATGCTAAATAGCTAACTAAATGCATGCCACATCAGCATAACCATCCCTTCCGTCCATCTCCTTAAGTTCATCTTAAGGTATTTTCTGATGCTGACTGGGCAGGATCTATAGATGATCGCAAATCTACTAGGGGCTACTGTTTTTCCTTATTTTGGAGATCCAAGAGGCAAAATGTAGTATCTCGTAGCTCCACTAAATCAGAGTACAGAGCCTTAGCTGATTCTTCAATTGAAGTAATCTGGATCAAATACCTTCTTCAATGAACAAGGGTTCACCCTTCCACACCACCGATCATTTGGTGTGACAACAAAAGTACAATGTCCATTGCTTCAAATCCTATTTTGCATTTTCGTACGAAGCATATTGAAATTGATACACATTTTGTTCAAGATAAAGTCCTCAAAAAAGTGTTGGAATAAAGAGAATATGAAGGCAAGAATCAAGGAAGAATCTGCTAAGATAGGAAGAAATAAATTTAGTTAATTGTTGATGGTCTTTAGTTAATTGATAGAGTTTTCTTTTAGAGTATTAATCAGGTTAAAAGTCTTCAATTCACTCTATATAAATAATTGAATGCGGTAGAGTAATCTTCAATCTAGTCCAATATAATGTAGGCTTTATTAAACCATTCTTGTATTTTACTTTTCCTCATTTTAATTATGTTTTCCAACAAAAAGGAAGTGGATGTTCGATATGTTCCGACTGAGGAGCAAGTCGCTGATATTTTTACTAAGCCAGTTTCTGTCTCCGGATTTCAACAGCTAGTCAATCGCTTCCCGCTCAAAAAGGAACATATAGTTTTTGTTCAGTCCTGGAGTTAGTTAAATAGTTATGCAGTTAGTTAGTTAGTTTGTTAGTCTCTATAAAAGGTGCAACACAGATGTATAGAAATTAGCTAACCTTCATTTCACAATTTCAAATCTTCTTTATCATGCTTTCCTTCCGTAAAGCTCAATACTAAAGAAAACAAATAAGTGATGGATCTAATTTCTTAGGCTGTAGCGAACCAAAAAAATTCGCTACTAATTCCCGAGAAAGTTTTAATATTTTATAGTCTATAACTTTTCTTGAATAAATATGATTTGTGATTTATTACTTTAGCCCAATATTTTGTTGTTACTCAGCCCAAATTGGTTATACACACACCCCCACATTTTATCATAAACCAAAAGAAAAGACAAAACACGCCCAACACAGTTAGTGGCACTGGCGAGGTGGCCTGACCTAACTCAACCAAATCTCCAAAGATATTTTTATCTGTTTTCAAGGAGATCCAAAGATAATTAACAAAGAAATATCAGCTCGTTTTTGCGCGCAAATGCAATTCTCCTCTTTATTATCCCATTTCTAGCAAGTTTAGTGTTCACACTCAATGAATGCTATGAGGCGTTACTTAATTCTGTATAAATCAGTTGTTATTGCTAAACTCTCTCTGTTGATTCCTTAGCTTTCAACCTAACGACGCCGCTCATTCTTGTTTGCTTCAATCTTCTACATTTTAATTTGCTCCGACTCTGCAACTGAATCAGGTAACTTTGTTTTTTATCTAGTATTTCTGAATTCGTTTCAGCATCATTTTTGCATAAGTCCTGCATATTTGGTGTTAATTTTCTAGATTATTTCTTCAAGTACTCGCTAGTTTTTTGGGAACTACGTGTGTGTACGAGAGAGAGAGAGAGTATTGATGTTTCCGCAGTTATGACCTTAATTGCTTAATTTACTTATGATTTGTAATTCAAACAATTTGATTAATGTGTTTACAACATTCTGTTCAGTCATACAACATTTAATGACTTGATCCTATCAATGTGTTTGTAATTAATTAATGCAGTTGGAAATAGTCTCAAATTGTTGATATTTGGTGCATCATAATTTCGGCATTAATTCTCTGTCCCGACCTTCCTGGAATCAACATTTTCACCATCTACTTTTTTCCTCAAACTAACTTGTAATTAATAGTCACATTTTGCTGATTGCTTTTTTTACTTATTTATTTTCTCGACGCTTTGTTGAATACTAATTTTATTTTATATAATTTGTTTATGTAAAAGAATGGGGAAATGCATGGGCATGGCTGGTCTATTGATTTGCGCTCTTGTTGTGATGAATATTCCTCAACTCCACGGGGATACCAATGTCACTATTACTTTTCTCGACAGTGCTATATCTAAAGGAGCAGGTTTTACTTTATTTTATTTCATAAATATCTAATGTGACATCTCATTAAGATATCTCTATATATATATATATATATAGGTTGATTGTCATAAATAACACAAGTTTGTCATTTTTACACGGCTTAATTGCATCATTCCTAATTTTTCGGTTTAAGTTTTTCCAATGTGTACTACTAAAACAATGCCCCATGAATGACAGTATCAAAAGTAACGTGAAAATACATAATTAGCCCAATATATTGTTTTTTGCTATAGTTTGTTTAGACGGAAGTGCGCCGGCTTACTCTTACGTTGAGGGATTTGGAAACGGATCTCACAGTTGGATAGTTTATTTGGTGGTAAACCCTGCGGCTAAATAATTTGTTATGATGCTTCTTTGTGCCTTTAAAAAAAAAAAAAAAGTTTATGGTTTCCATTTTTTATATCCCATTGAAAATAGTTACTTATTTTGTTATTTTTAGGGTGGTGGATGGTGTACCCAAATATCCGATTGTCGTGCCAGATCAAGTTCGAGGTTAGGGAGTAGTCACTTGATGGGTTCTCAAACCACCTTCTCAGGGATATTGGATTTGAATTGCACATTTAACCCGGGTAAAAATTATATATTTATACATTTGTGTACAGTGACGGATGCAAAAATATTGACTATAGGTTTAAAATCGAATGTTTTTGGTGAAAGATAAATTTGTGAGGTAGAATAAAATATTGGATAGGGGATAGCCGTAGCTTGACTGATCTATCTCATTACTCATCTTCATTTTATTGTGGTGCGGCTGCTAATTAGTTTTATTTTTAATTTTAGATTTCTGCAATTGGCATAAGGTTTTCATTTATTACTGTGACGGTTCCTCATTTATGTCTGATATTGAACAAATCAATCCTGCAGTAAGTCCCTTTTTTTCCTTCATCCTTTATTAGTTTTGCTCCAGTAAATCCTTAGCCATGTATTCTTTTTCTTTAGAGAGGGTTAGGGTACATTTTTATGATATGTTTAACCCAGTTAATAGTTATAAGCACAGATAATATTTAATTTGATTAATTACGACCGTTTCAGAAGATAAACCTCACGTTTAGGGGTGCAAGAATATTTAACGTTATGATGGACGAAATGCTTGCCAAAGGAATGAGAAATGCCCACAATGTATGATTTTTCGTGAATATTTTCTACTTTAATTCGATTATATTTAAATATACGTATTAACAATTTTTGTAATTCTTTAAATTAGCTATCATACTCTATTGTCTATAGGCTATATTGACGGGGACCTCAGCAGGTGGACTAGCAACTATCTTACATTGTGATAGGTTTCGGAAACTGTTTTCCGATGACAGTCGAGTCAAGTGTATTTCCGATTCCGGCTTTTTCATTCATGGGTAAGATCGAAAAAATAATCCAAAACAATTTATTTTTTTCATAAAAATATTTATTATGTATTTATAGGAAATATTTAAATGTTTTATATATACACTAACAAATATATTATTCAATCCATTATATGTTTTGTTGACAGAAAGGGTCACCATGGAGACAAGATCAGGGAAAACTTCTTTGCTGATGTGATTAAAACACACGTATAATCTTCCAAACTTTTCTGTTTTGCATTTTCAAAGAGAAGATAAAATTTTAATGTAAATATTTATTTTTTTTCAAATGTGGCTTGCAGAAGTTGGCCAATTCTTTGCCTCCAACATGCACGTCAAAGAGGAATTCGAGTTTGGTGAGCAATTGTTCATCTATTATCATAAATGATCTTATTCTGTTAATTTTTCTACAGCTATTTCGAGATGCTAATATTTAATCATATTGATTTATTAGTGCTTCTTCCCTGAATATTTGGTTGAGGATATCCAAACGCCACTTTTTATACTAGAATCAGCTTTTGATCGATTTCAGGTAACCTCGCGCTTCTGTAAAAATATAACAAGAATGAGAACAATAAATTAATTAGTTAATTTATATATATATACTTACTTTTCGATACATATACATATATATATATATATATATATATATATATATATATACATATTTATGTTTGATTTATACATAAATTTTTTTTCCCGCAGCTTACATCACTCGTACTAGGCATCACAAATTGCACTAGTAACTTAATGAGCTGCAACTCTACTGAATTAGGAATTATGAGAGGTACACTATTTTCCCAATAATCCAATTCTAAATCAATTAACAAATTAAAATGAAAATATTTTCATTTTCAATATGTGTGATTTCAGATTTTCGAACGACATTTATAAAGACATTAGTGCAGCGCGTCCATAAGTCTTCGAGTAGAGGAATGTTTGTTCATTCTTGCTATCTTCATGACCATGTCCTCAAATCAGATGAATGGACATGTCTCACACTTGCAAATAGAGTAAGATTTTTTCTAATATAATTTGTTTCTTTCGATTTCTTTCATCTTTATGTTGTTTTAAGACTTTGTGTTTAAATATTTACTATTTTACATCACAATATAGACACAAATTCTATTTTTCCTAGTAACATGTTTGCAAACATGTCTTATAGAGAGGTAAGCTATACTTATTTGGTGTGTTCAATTTGCAGACAATGAGGCAAGCCGTTGCGGATTGGTATTTTGAACGAACTTCTTTTCGAGAAATAGATACTAAAAGTGACTCGCCAAAAAACTGTACCAATTCCTTTTGTCAGCAGTTGGTAAACTAGATCCAAGTATCTTGCAACCATGCCTCGTAATTGTTGGTTCATAATTGACCTATATCATTGAATTAGATTTTTCATTTGCTAACTACTTTTTTCTCTCAATCAACTAAAACCCCGCCTTTCCCCTAATTTTCTCAATACTTTTACTATAGATAACTTACAATGTTTATTTATTTGTATGGAAAATTATCAATTCTGAAAATATCATATCATGTAATCTTCTTTATATTCATAAAAAATAAGTGCATGCTACATATTTTAAATTTGTCAAGATTTATGACTAGAGTTGACAAAATATGTCCGGCCGTTGGATCAATCCAGCCCTCAAGATTTTAGATTTGAAGGAACTTTGAGCCGGGTCAGGACTAGCTCGGTCCAGCTCAAAAATTTGCACTATAAATATTATTTCATGGTCGGCCCCACCCATTTTTAGGAATAGTTCGGTAGGCCCTTTTGCTAAAACTTGCTAAATATTGACACGTCAAATCATTTATTACCATTATGTATTACAATACCCAATGCACATTAAAAAAAAATTAATAATATTTTTATTCCACAACATCAAAAAATTTATGAAATGATTATTATGATTCCGATTTTATTTTGTAGATACAATAGCACATTATGTTTTACTAATACCATTAAAAAGAGGATATGCATTCAAAATTTCGTATAATATTCTTTCTCGTTGACATTAACTTTAATAATTGTTGATTTTAACTTTAGTGCACATTTATTTTGAAAGTTTGTGAATGTAAGGGATTTGTTTATGCAAACTTGCGTTTATTTAAATAGATGTAGAATCAAAATCAATTACCGCAAAAAACGCTATCTTGGTGTGCTGTAAAAGTCGCTAAAATAATCAGCGCGCTAATAAACATTTAAAAGCTAAACGTGATTTGAATGCGCCAGCAGTAAAGCTTTGGACATATGCTCTGTTGTGGGCCCATGATTTTTAACTTTTTCATTTTCATTATAATTTACCTAATTTACATATATCCATCCTTACGTTCTCGCTATAATAAAGTTTTTATTTGAATTTATATATATATATATATATATATATATTGATTTCATTCTGAAAATTATGATAGGGGCCTATTCTTTTTGAACTTAATTATTAAAACTCGATAGAATTAATCCGTCAAAAATCAACTAGTTAACAGATTGAAAGACATATTTTCATAGAAAGGTAGTCATCAGGACACACAACTAAAGAAATGACACAAATCACAATTCAAGATACACGGATATTTTGATAATTAATTTAAAGTGAAACAATAAAACACACAAAGGATTTTAAACTTAACTCACCACTTAGTCTACATAAAAATATTATTTTAAGATGGACTGAATATGTGGTTAAGTCCGATTAATATATAGATGGATTGAATATGTTATAGTATGCAACATACATTTACATTCAGTTTAATATTGAAGTTTGTGGAATGGGAAAATATAAACAGAAATAAAATAATATTAATTACTTTTCTTACAATTCGTGGTCTTAAGAAATTTATTGTATGGAAGCAACAGGGAAATTTCCATGTGTATTGTTCGATCACTAATCTTTATGTTAGTTGTATATAATTTTTAATTGTGAGATCAAAATACTTTGATGATAATGGGACGAGTGATTAATAGCATCAGTGCACCTTATAAACTGACGTAATGCTTGAATCAGCATTAGTGTAATAATTGATATTTATTTTAAATACCTACTCTTGCGACTTGCGAGTATATATCTTTATTTCTTTATTTGCGTATTTGAACTTCCTCATGATCCGCTTTATTTACACCCATATTTTGTAACTGCGCATATTCACATATATAATATATTGTAATTATCACTTGCTTCAAATTACTTAATGGCAGCAACACGATTTCATTGAAAAAAAAGGAAAGAAACTTATTTTGATTTCATGTCCTAGTTACCACACAATATCGATGAAAATGATTAATCGCCTATAATAATGACCCGTTTGGTAATCTAGTTTTGACATATTTGGTATATTAGATAGTAAAAAGTGAAGCTCGTATTAAGTTATCTAGGTCCTGTCTTGAACCGTGCGCTTTTCACTGTATCTATATATTTTACATTGACTATGTAATTCACGCACACCCCTGCAATATGGGCAGTTAGATGAGATAACTTTTTCGGCTATCCACTATCTCCCTCTCTCTCTCTCTCTTCTCTTTCTCCTCAACACGGTCGCTCCATCTCCCTCCTCGTCTCTTTCACATCTCCTCGCGGCCAACCTCCATTGCCCGCCGACGATTGCCGAAAGTCAAGCCAAACGGAAAATTTCGGTCTTTCGCAACATTTCTTGGTGATTTTTACTCTAGATTTGAGCCTCTCTATCTCGCATGTTTCTCGAATTTTGGGGTGGGTTTGTGTTGATTTTTTTTGTTCAATTTATTTGATGTTCGTGTAATTGGCTTTCTGTTATTGGTCGATTTTGGGTTTATACTCTTGTTGATTTTGAGTTTACGTTCTTGTTTTTGCTGTTATTGCTCGTTTAACCTCGATTCTGTTCTTGCTTGACTTTGGTTTTTGTTATTGCTCGTTTTTGCTTGTGACAAGGCTACACCATTAGCGGAAAAGGAGACACGAAGGAGATGAGAGGAAAGGGGAAGAGACTGTACCTTACTTGCTCACTAATTAATATTAATTAATTTGATTAAATTAAATAGACATTGCACCATAATTTAATTAGTCATTGGAACAATAAGTTCGATTAATTAGACATTTTATTATAACTTAATTAGTCATTGAAACACTAAATTCGTCTAATTGAGCATGTCTTAATTGATCTAAATTAATTAATAAAACTCAAATTACTTCAACTAATCACTAATTAATTACATAGTCAGCATATCATTTTGCTTAATTAATGTTAATTTATTAATTAATTTAGTTAAATTTATATTAATTAATAAATCACTAAGTTAGCTATTGATAAATATATTAATATTTTTAATAAGAACAAAAATCTCATTTTACATTTTATCTACAGTATAATCTAGGCAACCAAACACCACACTAATTTTTATCTTACCTATCAAACAACAATAATAAATTCTTATCTTGTTGTTACAATTAATTTCTATCACGATTTAACTATCTTGTCATATCTCATCTAGGCTACCAAAGGGGCCCTCACTCTAATTCTTTACTTATAACGAGAAGCCTCCAACTTTGATGGGTGAGCAAGTAAACCGCATTATTTTCTGATTTTTCCAAAACAAATAATGGAATTCTTAAATAATTTGGGATGAAATAATGAATTTGGAAGCAGTTCCTTCAAATTAAAGATTTCTTCCGCCAAAATAATGAACTTGAAGTTGCACTACCCAATAACCATCTTTCACAACGCCAACTTTTTATTATGTTCGTATATATAAATGATATCATCTACCTATATCTACTATGTCCACTACTAAAACGTGAACATGTTATACCACAAAATCTGTCACAAATTATTTTGTCAATATACAAGAAATATATGGTTGTCTTTTTTTGCGACGATTTATTGGTAAACTCATTATTTTTATTAATATTTTATAGTTAAATTCCATTAATATTTCTACATATCTAAGTTTATTATATCTAGTGTTGTACTGTGATTTGCAGGGTTCCATGAACTAAAAAAATGATCACAATTACGACGCCATAAAGAAAAGTGAAAAAACATATGAGACCGTTAAATCCAGCTGCAACAGCATGAGCGAGGCTATATTAGAAATTGACACGTGGCAAGACATTAGGAATTGGGGATGGGGACGGTGGGGCCCGCCCATCGAAATTGCTTAGATTTGTGGACCCGACAGCATGTCTTCCGTTAACGTCAATGATGCATGTAATCACGTTGAATATCAAACGGTCACGATTCTCGGGCGGCGCCACCTTACAATTATCATTCCCAAATTCTTTTTTTTTTCTTTTTTTCTTTTTCAAATCAAATGGAAATTAGATTTATAATTAGGATTTGTCACGCTATATAATTATTTTTATATGTTATTTTCAGTCTCTAGTCAATAATTGTTGTGGGGGTTGACTAGTTTTATTATTATAAATGTATATTTCTATATTTTGTATTTAGTTCATTATTATGGAAAGGACCAATAATTTTATTACTGGTTGATGATTAATTTGAATATGTAATTTTTATCTAATAAAATACAATGACTACATTGCAAAAAATTAAAAGTTCGTCATTAGTTCTGCAAATGTAGTGTTAAAACTTACAAATTCAACCAAGTTTAAACTTGAGAAATCAGCCAGAATATCTGAATTTTTTAATGCAATACCAAAAATTATATTTTCAAAGTTGTTAGGTCATAGCAAGTTGGACTTTTAGGTATTCCTAGAGAAGTGCAGTTGGGCATACTTCAAATTTTAGTTGATCTTTGTTCAAAGAATGTTGCTGGATATTATATTTAAATTATTCTTGTAGACGCATTATTTTGTTTTAAAATCTCGAGATTATAGACTTGTAGTAGTTACTCTTCACAATCGTGAGGCGATTCTCCACTAATAGCTTACAACTTATTAAATTATACACAAAAGATGTGAACAACGAGACTTAATATCTTTTATAAACATCGATTTGTGCATGTTTGTATTAAGTAATCCAATCTTATGTTTCAGAAACATTGTATATTAAATTAGAGGGATTTTGATATCTTGGTGGCATGTAATGTGTGGCCCATATTTTTTCTAAGTTCGTTTTGCCTTGTATTTGAGCCAATGTTTGTACACACTTGTCTCCTCCTTGATTGATGCAAGTGTTCTTGTAGTATATTGTTTCTTAGCCGGCAATTACACACATACAAACAAACAAACAAACAGTAAATTGTGTTAAACTATTATACTCTTTCCCTTCTATTAGTAATGCCATATTTCTTTTGGCTATCTCATTAATCATAGTCTTTTTTTTTTAAATAAGTTTATTATTCACATAATTTTAAATAATATATATTATCCATACACTTTTTTAAACTTTCCTAAACACTCTTATTCAAATAATTTTGATTCATTATCAATGAGACGAAGAAAATATTACATAAGATATTATCATATGTAGTCGAATAAAATATTAGATTAACACACGCGTATATATTACTCTAATGGAATTTTCATCAATAAATATGTACAATAAAAATAATAAAATATTGAAAATAGCAATACCTATTACCATCAACAATAAGTAGTATTAATAATAAAAAAAAGTTAATAAACAGAGATAGGCTGATAGGCACACGTTGAGCCAGCGCACTCGATTTCTGGGACCGGTTGAGGAATGCCTCAATCATGGTTGAGAGGTGTCGAGCACTGAGGCACCCAGCGCCCACCTCAACTCGCCCGTTCCCCCCGCACACGTCGCGCCTGCACACGCGATGGCTGAAAGCGGCTGAGGGATGCATCAGCCATGGTCGAGAGCTTCCAAGTGCCGAGGCACCCAGTGCCCGCCTCACATCGCCTCGCCCCTGCCCCTACACATGTCGCACCACGCACGCGATGACCAAGAGCGGCCGAGTGATGCCTCGGCCATAGTCGAGACCTGCCATAAGTCTCTCACGACCCTCCAAGATTGTACATTAAACTTATGTATAATATACTCGCGATTCCATTTAACAAAATATAATATTCACATATTATTATATACAATTACATGGAGTAATTATGGGAAGTGCTACAAATATAATCTCTTATTAAGTTCAACCGGCGCCGTATCTAAGAAAAGACCTATATTTCCAGACACAGCATAAAAAACAAAAAGAAATGTGCTCACCACTCAACAAAAGGTCATTTTGGTCAAAAAGAAAGTCGCACGCCCGGCCTCTTTTTTAAAATTTCGGGGATAGGCAGGGGCAGAAGAGTCATATAAAAAAAAGGCTGACAGGTAGGTAAAAGGTCAGCATACTTAGGAGGAAATCATTATTTCTTGAACAGGCAAATTAATTAGTATTTATGGCAATTTGTTACAAAATTAGTTTCATTATTAGAGGTTTTGCTAAAAAGCTGCTTTTATTTGAACCCCAAATGAGAACTAAAAGGATAAAAACTCGTTGGAATTAAATATATTCGGTAGAAGAATCATGACTGAAATTTCACTATTTTTATCAATTCCTAACTTATTTCCAAAACAAATTCATGCAGGTTCAGTTGCGTTTGCATATAGCATTTTACCGAAATTACAAATTTTTCCACTCTATTCTATGCTTGGAAATGACTATCAACTTTACTTCTTCATCTTACAAGATGAGTATCGTAGAATTTTAATTATTTAATTATCTTTTGATTTGTTTTTCATCAAGTGCATGTCGGGACGGGATTAAATTAATTACTAGTTTTTAGATTTCACCTAAAATGTACTGCTGTAATTGCGGAATATTTTTTTTAATCACACACACTGTCATCTCAATTATATAATTCCATTTAAATTTTTTCAAATGTTGGACAGTTCAGACTTCTCTTTTGATTCGATGATAACAACTCGGATGGAACACACACAGCACACACTGATTCGCCCCTTCTCTCTCACACATTCAGAGGAGAGAGAATAAAAGACTCCGGCGGCAGAAGAACAAGAAAATACCAGTGAAAATTCTTTCTTTCTCTCTCTATTTTCCTTTTACCAACAAATGTTTTCTAATTTGTTCAATTTCTGGAACCTGAGGATCAGACGAATTGTCTGATTGGATTAAACCCTAGCGCGACGGCGAGGTTTGTGTCTTGTGAACGCGGAATTTACGGTAGCGGGGTTTGACGTCGGGGATGTCGATTGCGACGCCGTTTAATGCGGCTTCGATTTCTTCGTGTTTCTGTGGAGTCCTGCTTTCTCATCGATCCACATTCCGATTGTTTTATACTTGAAAATATTTGACATTAATTTTTCCGGTCTCGGAGTTGATTGACTGCGGCAAAGATGATGGTGAAGGGCGGTTTGTGGTGGGAGAAGGTGCGGAGAGGAGTGAGGACGGTTTATTTCATGGTGGCGATGGTTTCGTCGCTGCTGGTGGTGGCGTTGCCGGTGGTGGTGGCGATCGTCGATGCCGTTTTGCCTTGTTTGTTAATATCTAGCTTTACGTGCGTGAATTGCTATAGTTTTAGGGAACATTTGGAAAGATACGCCTTCAAGAGCTCGCTTGTGGATATTCCTCTTGTTTCAATTATCAGATCTCTCGTTATCATCTGTACGATTTCTTCTCTGTTTAAGTTTCCGCTTAAATTTTGGCTTTGAGGTTGTCGACGTTTACTTAGTGGTGCGTTATTGTGCAATGAATGCGAAAGAGCAAGGTTTTTAATTTTACCAATTTTATATGTTTAAAGCTCCTTTGCTTTGCCAATGTGTATTTGTGTGTCCTTTTTTTCTTTATTTACTCTCTTTCTTTTCAGTTTGTATATATGGCCAATGTAGTAGAATGGCTAGTCTAAAATAAGAATGGACTCGTGTTGTTGCTCCTAATGATAAATCTGCAATATTGAATAAGATAGAAAGTGCGACTGAGTTATGGTTATGTTTTAGTTTCCTGACAGAATGTATAACATATGGGTGAAGGATTGATTCTCATGCTTTCCATTTTAGTGTTTAATATTTCTTACAGTACATGCATGCAATATCGGTCTCTAATATCATGAGAGATTTTAGTCTTGTCCTGATTCTTAATTTGCTTCCAGGTTAAAGCCAAGAGTATTTACTTTCTTTTACTTTATCATATAGCTTTGCAGTTATCAGGGATTATAATTTATAATTGAACCGACATTTTTTGGTTGTTTTCACGTTCTGAAATATCTGAGTATCCAGCTATGGCATGAAAGAATAATTTGTTAATAACTGATCCAGTTAAGAGTTGTGAAGCCCTTCTCTATTATAGAAAGTCAATCTGATCACTTTTTGGAACTTTTGAATGTGACCAGGTGTATATACAATGTGCGATGGTCCAGCATTATCACACGGTCCCTATCTAGGAACTGTAACAATCTGCTCATTCGTTTCAATACTTGTTCTTTCCATCAAGGTGTGTGTATTCACTGTTCATTCACAACTTGATGGTGAAGCATCAGCTTCTCTTTCGAGGAAAAGGATCCACCTGAAGAAATCTTGGGGAATGCCCGTGCTGTTTCTCTCATCTGTTGTGTTTGCTCTTGGCCACATTGTTGTGGCATATCGTACAAGTTGCAAAGCTAGAAGGAAATTCAGTTTTCACCGTGACCCAGAGGCGGTAAGTTCATGATCTTTCATATCTTTGTGCTTTCTCTTCATTATTTAGGTAAAGCTGGATCCTGGTAAATGGATGCTCAACCTCATTAAGATGTCCTTAATACTAAATAATGAGCACATTGTACAAAACATGCTCATATCATGTTATTCTATGAATATGACTATGGTTAGACTTCACTATATATGAATATGATGAAATCCATTTTTCCTAATACTCCCTCTCTAATTTGTTCTAGCTAAGTTTTTAGCTAATATTCCTTTTGATTTTCAGGTGCTTTCTTGCAAAATGATTTTCTCTGGTTACCAGAAGGTTCCACGATCACCCACTCCTGTAGGGAAATCTTTCCGAAGTGAGAGTGCCACGAGGAGAAGAGCACCAGGATTGGTGCAGGATGATGGGGAACTTCCAGTCAGTTTACTTGCTGACAAGGACAGTCTATTCCTCTCTTGTCTTGGGCTGACAGTTCATTACAAGATACACATGCCAGGATCACCTTCTCGTTCTTTGTCCTCCACTGCACTTTTTGATGCACCATCATTAAGCATTCCACTGAAGACCCAGTATAGTCTTCATAGGAGTATCAGTAACCAGTTTTATAGTAGCCTTTCCCCGCTTGATACTCCTCTCCTGGCGAGCACTCCAACATCCCCAATATCTGAGGACATACCTGTTTTGAGCTTGCATGAGTCTTTAGAGGAGGATGAACTCAGCAAGCTAGGGTCTCCAATGATGGAAAGAAATGGGGATGCAGTCGAACATTGTGGGATTGTTCTAATCCACGGATTTGGAGGAGGAGTCTTCTCTTGGAGAAAGGTAATCAGCGTTCTTGCTGTACAAGCAGGTTGTCCTGTTGCTGCTTTTGATAGACCTGGATGGGGTTTGACGTCAAGGCCACGGAAGAAAGATTGGGAGGAAAATCAATTATCTAATCCTTACAAGCTTGACAGTCAGGTAATGCATCATATGTATGTGTGCTGTGCTTTATCTTAGCATAAATAAGAATAAAAATGTGTATGATTCAGGTCATTGTAATTTTTCTGATGTATCGGTTGTCATACTCATAATGTCTGCAATTACTATTCTTACATAAAATTTTACTCTAATATCACATAAACGTGAAATATCATTTAAGGGTCCTACTACTACTTTCTTAGGAGCTTGATCCTGTATTTCAGCATTTCTATCACATGTTTACATACATACACAAAATGATGCAACCGTTACACTTTCAGATATGGCTCTATTAGCATTATTATTTTTATTTTGTAAAGCTCATATATCAGAAATATGATTGGATTTCTATTTATCAGGTGGATCTGCTACTTTCTTTTTGCATGGAGATGTTTTCCTCAGTCGTGCTAGTTGGCCACGATGATGGAGGATTACTTGCCCTGAAAGCTGTGCAGAAACTTCGGTCATCAGCAAATCCTGTGAATGTAAGCTGGTTATGATAGTTTATTCTGATGTAAATGTGATTTTTGGTACAAAATAATACTGAACTTGAGATTAAGAATTAATTTCATATGCTATATTTCTCAGCTGGAGATAAAGGGTGTCATATTGCTGAATGTAAGTTTATCAAGAGAATTAGTTCCTGCCTTTGCCAGAATACTTTTACGCACTTCCCTAGGAAAAAAGCACATGGTGCGTCCTCTTCTACGAACAGAAATCACTCAAGTAGTGAATCGGCGAGCTTGGTATGATGCCACCAAACTAACCACTGAAGTCTTGAGCCTATATAAGGTACTATTTTTTGCATCTGACATGTTGAATGATATTTCTCTGCCAATAGGCTCGTTAACCACTACATTTGTTTTTTATGACTTATATTGATTTATTTGGTGAAAATGTTTAGCTGCTTCACTTGAAATATCTTATATGCGCCCATCAAATTGTTTGGCAACTGTTTCATTCTACGTTTTGTTTAAGTTCCCTTTTAAGTTTTCTCACTGAAACATGCTTATGTGTCTTTAACAATTCTGCCTTTTACCAAATAGAATATTGACCAATGTCTGACAATTCTTACTTTTTACTGTCGTGGGTGATGTCAGGCCCCATTGCATGTGGAGGGTTGGGATGAGGCTCTTCATGAAATTGGTAGACTATCGTATGAAACAGTCTTACAACCGCAAACTGCAGCATTGATGCTCAACGCAGTTGAGGCATTGCCAGTTTTAGTTATTGCAGGGGCAGAAGATGCCCTTGTCCCTTTAAAGTCTGTTCAGACTTTGGCTTCAAAACTATTAAATTCTGTGAGTTCCTCGCTCTTCACTCCTTTCATCTCTTTCAATCCTCTCTGCTCACCCGATTTCATCTATCTGTAGAGAATGGTGGCCATATCTGGTTGTGGCCATCTTCCACATGAGGAATGTCCGAAGGCATTGCTCGCGGCCATATCTCCATTCATTAGTAAGCTTTTACTAAGACAAGAATTGCAAAGGCAATAGGTTGCTTGGTCATATTTTATGTAGCTAGGTAGTTTTGTGTTTTCGTCACCAAATTTGTTGTATATTTTCTCCAAGAGGAAGAAAAGCCCAAGTTCTGCTCTCCTTTTGGGTGTGCTTTTGAACCGTTAGTTGAATTTTTTTTAGTGTTTTTTCTTTGTTTCTTTGTTTCTTTCTTTTTGGATTTCATTTTTTTGTTGAAAGTTTAATTAATATGAGTTTTGTTAGATTTGAATGAATGGAGAAGATTAATGCAATGAAGAATGGACTCATGATCATTTGAAACTAACTAGATTACCAAAATTATAAATCTGTCTGTAGTTTGGACTGTACTTGTATTTTATGATTAATTGATTTGGAGAGAGAGAGAGAAGATAAAAGGAAAATCCATGTGAGAGTTCCTCTCCAAAGTCCAAACTGTTAGCAATATTAAGAGAATATTTGATTCTTTAATAGATTAAGGAAAGGAAATATTGTAAGTTTGGTAAATGTATTTTCCTTTGATAGATTGTACATCCCTTTAAATAGGGCTCATTACATTTTGAATAAAATACACAACTTTACCCTACAAATCTACAAGTCTTCACAAACTCACCAAATAACTGTAGTGTACTTCCATGTTATGGTATTGATCACTAATATAATTCCAGATTCGAAACTCTCAATTAAGCTACTAGAGTTGAAATTATCATTTAAAGTATCCAGACGTAACTGTTGACATGTATATTGTAATTAGAGGATATGTACATTTTGGGACGCTATTAACATCTCTCGCCATTGCTCATCCTCCTAAAAATAAGAATATCGTGTTGCCTCCGAAATTCCAGACTGAATATTTAAATTATTTATTTGAAAGTTGCACAAAAACAAGAACAAGTGAGACGTAAAAGAAAATTGAATTCGAAACAAGTATTAACAAAACTGGCATTCGATATGTTTTACGAAAAGTCGTTGATGACATTGTGGAAATAAGCGAGTGAAGGAAGATCTTTTTCTACAACACGAGATACCCCGATTAGTATATCATCTCTAAAGGTGAAACGGCTTCATCTTCTTCAAAGTAGCACCACAAATCAGCAAGCTTTAACCAAGTAGATGATGCCTGACAACCGATCAACTTATGACCTTGATATGCCCTTGAGAGTGCAAGCCTCTAAAACAATGTCTGAAAATCTTCTTCCACCCATCATCGCTATGCAAATGAGCTCCTATCCTACTTCATCGGCAAGTGAAACATCACAACAAATTACACACTTCAAAATCAGTTTTCCAACAATAATTATTTATTTTACCTACTGTCCAGATTTCTTTCATCAGATGGCAAACCTGAGGGCGTTGATCCTCGTTGAAGCTGATGCTCCTAACTCCTAACCTTGAGCTCTCCTCTATTTGTTGTTAGTTCATCCAATATTTCAGCATCACACATTTGCATCTCAACTTGCTCATTTCCTTGAAAATGCACCTCCACTTCCTAAAAAAATAGTGATCGCAAGATCCAACTTTAGTACAACACACTTAAAAACACACATTAAAATTTAGGTGAAAACGCACTCTCAAGGACAAGCTGAGGGAGCGTTGTGGAGTTCCCTCGATTTCTTCGTATTCGGCAGCATCCAGCTCCCTAAGATACTGAGACTGGACGATCTTCGGGAGCAAGTGCTGCCGAATGGCGATGAGGAGGAAGAAGGGCAATGGGAATAGAACCCCGGCCACCGGAACCCAAGTCACTCCAAAACACACAATCAAGAAGAGGAACTCGAATATAGTGAAGGCCGCAATGTGCCTGAATGGCACTGTCTCAACATACGATGCATGAACTTGTTCAAGAACCCTATCCACATTATACATATGATCAGGGAGGACACAAGGAAATAGTTTTGGGGAGCTAAAATCGAATGTTTATGCAGATGTAATAAATATAAGGACAAATAATTTAGTTGGGGTGCTGAAGCTCCCCCTAATATCAAAAGTGGCTAGATAAACCCATATACAAGAGTTAACTTACTTGTATCTCCGACTCGGTGCAACGAAGAGAAAGAGCGTCCTCTCCCAAAATTGGTTACCGGGGAGGCTATCGATGGCCATGTAGGCAAAGTAGCCCCATAAAACCGACGTCGGGATTTGCTTGATCAACGGCATGCTGCATACCGATGCTCCGACTAGGAGAGATTGGAGCAAGTTGCTCAGGCGTTGCTCGTTCACGCGAACGGGCAAGTGCTCATCGATGTGCCTTTCAGCCGTTGCTTCATCTAATATGCATTTCGATTCGTGTTCTTCTTCGATCTTCATCACTGCATCCTTCAACTTTTCCAACTCCTTGACGATATTGTTGGTCTGCAGTAACATTAACAAATGGGTTGAATCGTCAAACAGAAATCACCAACTTTGATCCAATTTGTACCAAGAAACTTACAACAGGAGACTTGTCGATTTCTACGAAAACAGCCTGCATCTCTCCATAGATCTCTGAGCTGTTGGCCTTGCGCTTGATGCCTTCTTTAGCTCGCTCAACCATCTTCCTCCTAATGATCTGTTTCCTAAGAACAGCTAAGCTTTTTGTATGCATAGGAGACTGCGGCAACACTCCGTTGGAAGGAGGCAGTCCGATCAATCCACACAGCAAAGTCTGCAGGAAAAAAAATGCGCATTTTTCAAACCAAACGGCATGGAAACAAGCTACAAAAATAGGCTTAATTCCATACCATCAGACCAAGCAACAAGATATCATAATGATAAGCAGATGGATTCTTGAGATTGAACTCTTTCTGCTGAGCAAGCTGCGAGGCAACACTGTGGTCGAAAAAATAGAGCCCTGCTATCATTACAGCTGGAATCAATGCAGCAAATATGTACAACACAGGAACCTTAGCCATGTCCTGTTCACAAAACTCCATTTCTAAACCATGACAGAAACCTTAAAATTTTTATAAGATGACAACAAAATGTAGATACCTTGATCACTGTCCAGTGGTAAAGAGATTGTGATTCCCATAAAAGAGGGCTATATAATCTTCGAGGAACTCCAGATGAGACGCGATTAGGTGTGGCGAATGATGCTGCAGTCCAAAGTAAGACCATCAACGGCACACCATAGTCTGCAACAAAGCTTCTGAATCTGCCCGTCCCACACCACCATGATTGCGCTCGTCTGCTCTTTAAAGCAGTGTATAGGAGGCCGAATGAGAAGATGAGACCAAGCAAGCCATTTGTGTAGAGCCATTCGAACTGATACTTGTCCAGATCAGGATCTTCAGCTTTTGGAATCTTGAACTCACTCACCATTCCCTATTATTAGAAAAACTAAGATTAGTATAACTAAAAATGTAAAACTTGATCATTTGGAATCAATACCTTGATAGCTTCTTGAATGAAGAGAACAGTGATCAACATGCCGAATGTTTCCCCTGCAATTCGAGTGAATTTGTGTATGATTGAAGCAGCATTGAAGATTGCAAGAAGACACAAGAACAGAGCTGTCCAAACACAAACCCTGTCCAAGAACACAGCATCACAAGAATGTTTTTTAAGAAGAAAATCTAAAAAGATACTAAAAGTGATCCTAGTACGTACCATCCAGCCCAAGCCAAGTAGAGCTTCTGCCCCAAATCTTCTCTCCCTTTGGCAAATTTATAGAGATAAGAATACATAATCATAGTTGGCTCTGCAACTCCTAGTATCAGCAATGGCTGTCCGCCTATGATCGAGTGTATGACGCCACAAATAGCAGTCGATGCAAGAGTTTCCACAGTGCTCAAGCTCCCATCTGAGAATGCAAGCATATTAAAGATTTTTTTACAAATTTGATGAAAAAAGAAAACAAGAATTCTCAAACAAAAAAGTATACACAGTTAAGTTTACCAGTTTCCCTGCTGATCTGCTCTCCAAAGGCAATGACAGGAAGAGCTGATGCAAAGAAGATATAGGTAGTTGGAGCCAGTATCCTGAAACAACACACACCAAACAAAATTCCATTACAACAATATCTTCTTCTTATTCTTCTTTCTGGCTACTCCAGAAAAATCAAATTTTGGAACGTTGCAGATGAAAATTGATTGATGAAGAGAGAAAAAATAAGTACCCGAATCCAGAACGAAATCCGGCAATCCAATCCTGCTTGTAACAAAATATTCTACCAACAACATCTTTCCTAATCCCACTCAATGGAGCCTTCATTTTTCCTTTACTTATCTGGTGATCATAATACAAGAAAATTTCTTTTATTCTAGCATCAAATCACACACACACACACACACACACACTTAACAGACATACAAAAAAAAATGGTTTCTCTAGTAAGTAGACATGCCGGAGAAGTGGAGTTGCCAGTTAAAGCTGATGCTGGCAGTTAATTTGGGTACACAGAAACAGAGAAAAATGGGGAATGCAGATAGAAAAAAAATGTGTGCAGATCATCACATCTGAGTATTATTAAATGCTGAGAAAGTCAATGCCAAAATTTTTGTTTCCAACATGAAATAAAACCCATTACTGATGCACGGCATTAATGATGAAAACAATTGAGCCCGGACGGATGATTGATGTATCCTTAAAACTTAACATTGACAAAACCAGCAAGTCTTATAGCACGGTTTTCTTGATCACCTGATCGTGACGTGTCCAGCTTTTGAATGTGAATCTTGAAAATAAGAATTAAGCACATAATTTTCGTCACGCATGACGTTCTGAGGCTACCGAATTCAATTCAAATATAATTTTGTGTATTAAGCATACGTTAAGAGTTTTAGTCCCAGAGTAAGAATTCGGAATTTCAACTCTATAAATATAAAAATTGGATAATTTTGTAGGGTAGATGTTCCTCTCAAATCCTGACTAAAAGTTTTTAAATCTATTTAACTTTTCTAGCATGATCATAATTATAAACTAAAAAGAAGGGAGATAGATCGAAATGAAACTATATATTTCAAGGATAAGTTGGATTCTAATTATTAAAAACAATAATTATCTGTAAAATTATGGAACTTTAGCTAGTTTCTGATTTTGCACACCACAGAGCTAATCCTGATTTTATCATCAACATCGATTTATCAACAAATTAGTCTGCCTCATGCCACATTTAACGTCACTTAATTATAATATGCGTTGCTCTTGTATCCCATATTTAATGCTTTATTGTATTATATCTATATCGCAAGCATTTTGCGATTGGAATGTAACAAAAAAACAAGATTTCTGACATCCGCTAAGTATGGTTTTTAGTCTTTAGTCTTACAAGATCATTTGTTAACATCTATATTACGATATCAAGAGACACAGGATTTGGTAGGAACGGTCCTCTACCTCTCATTCTCAACAATATATATACACAGTTGATTAATAAGTAAATATTAAAATATAAAGAAGATTAGCTAGACATACGAGAGAATTTTACGACTAACATCAGCCAGTAATTTATTTTATAAGAATTCAGCTTCGGTTTCAATCAGGTGTGATCCCACCTCAAAATTATATAACAAACATTGTTAAGTTTTTTATAGCATTTAATTTCTACAAACCAAATTAGTCAACGCCCGATCAAATAAAATTAAATCAATTCAACTCAAATTGACAGCAGTTGTTAGATACTTTGATTGTTTATCGGATGATTCTGATTTTACGAATTTTATAATTGAGATTCTTGTTTTGGTGTGGGATAGAGAAAATTGATTTCAAATATAGTTACTTCTTCCATGTGGCGCACACCTCAAGTAGCAGCCACATAATAAATAAATAATCTAAGGTAGTAAGTAGAATAGTAATTGTCCAACTGGTATTTGAATAACTGATCACAAATAACTACTGATCAAATGAATTGCTAATTCTAATAAATAGAAATGAAATAAACTGACAAAACATATTCCGGGAATTTTACGCATACGAAACACCATCTCCGCCCTGCATTCAGCAAGATCCATAGTCCATACCAATAAAGAGCAACACACAATAAAGAAGTAACTGTACGAAAGCTGAAATAGACAAGTAGTAATCAAATCGAACTGAGTCTGCTGGTTGATCATAAATTTGGTAAATCATCTAAGGACCCTCATGGCCTAGACCAACAGTAATGTCATTCTATCATTCATCTACTTCCAGAGCTTCCTCAATGACATGTTTTTCTCGGTTTCCTTCTTCATGACCTTGGCAACTGCCATCTCAAAGTCCTCCTGAGTAACATGAACCCTTCTCTCTCTCAGAGCAAACATTCCAGCTTCAGTGCAAACAGCCTGCCAAAAGTTTCACAGTTATTAGGGCAACAGCTTTATTAACTTTGGTTTGGAAAGATGCAAGGAAAAGGGGCGAGTTCTGCTTGGAATCTGTGTTTCTGATTAAAAGCACCATTACTATCACATAAAAGATATCAATTAACTACATGACCAAGAGTCATTCAATTATATATGAGTATTGTCTATTAGCCAAAGCAACCAAAGAACACAATTGAACTTGTTATTTACCATGCACGTGAGAGAATGCTTAAGCATGTTTATAAAAATTAGAGAATTTCACCACCACACCAAGCAACAGATAATTAAGACTCAAATTTAGGCATTAACTATAAATCAAGCCGTTACATCATATTTCAACATATTTCTGATTTTTCATCCAAAGACGGAGGAGAATCTCCAGCTGAGACAAGAAGCAGAATACGTAAACTATGCCAAAGAACTCCTATATAATTCATTAATTCAAAGAGGTAAAGCTTTCATGTAAGCAAACATCCAGGCATACCTTAAGTTCTGCACCAGATGCTCCATTCATCTTCTCAGCTATCTTCTTTAGATCAATCCCTCGCATTAAATTCATTTTTCTTGAATGAATCTTCAAGATATCACACCGAGACTGGAGAAGTTTCCACAAATCAGTATTTGTAAGTCAAATGAAAAATAGGCCAAACCAAAAATATCACTTTAGACTTAAATATGAAATGTCAGGAAAAAATAGCATCAAGTCCACTATATGGATCTATACTTCAACAAGATTCAGAATGTATGATCTGAAAATGCACTGCTAACCTCTTCGTTGGGATTTGGGAACTCAATCTTCCTATCAATTCTTCCAGGTCTAAGAAGAGCTTGGTCCAGAATGTCAATTCTGTTGGTAGCCATCAATACCTGTACAGAGCAGTAGAAAATGACATATAATTGCCATTAAACTCATCTATCATGAATGATGAATCTTAAACAGAATAAAAGTTCAAGATTAGGTATAAAATCAGCAGGCAGTAAGACACACTTTTATCTTGTTAGAGGCTTCAAAGCCATCAAGTTGATTAAGAAGCTCCAGCATAGTTCGCTGAACCTCACTATCCCCATTTCCACTTCCAGATTCCATACGAGCAGATCCAATGCTATCAATTTCATCCATGAAGATGATGGATGGAGCATGCTCTCTGTCAAAAAACATCAGTAATGCATCAGTGTAAACACATTTTCAATAAAATATACCAAGATGGTTGATGCTGAAAGAAACTAACCTGGCCATGACAAAGAGTTCTCTAACCATCCTAGAGCCTTCTCCAATGTACTTCTGAACTAGCTCAGAGCCCGAAACTCGGATGAAAGTGCAGTCAGTATGGTGAGCTACTGCCCTCGCAAGCAGTGTCTTACCAGTTCCAGGAGGACCATATAGCAACACTCCCTTCAGAAGACCAAAAATGTAAAAATTAGAAAACACAGAATGTCAAGTAACAATAGTTACGATGTGTTGGTAGTTACCTTTGGTTGGGCTATTCCTAGACTCTCAAACAATTCTGGATGCTTGATTGGAAGCTCAATCACCTATAACACCAGACAGCAGGATATGAACACAGAGTTCTCTATTCATATAGAGAAGAAAGAAGAATACTTTAAACCCCCACCCCACACCCCCAAAAAAACGGAAAAAAAAAAAGAGGAGAAAAAAACTGTTATTAGTACTTAAACATTAACCATCTCAAAATGTGGGAAACCATAGAATGAGCCACACACAATGGTGGCTATGAAAAACAATCCAGATGTAAAATAAACAGATAACACAGCATAAGTACCTCTTTTATCTCTTTAATTTGCTGGTCAAGACCACCAATCATGTCATAAGTGGAGTCTGGAACTTTTTCAACTTTCATGAGGTTCACCAACGGATCAACTTTACTAGGCAGGACCAAGTGGAGCACATAGCTATCATTACGTAAAGCAACCCTTGTTGAAGGTGTAATCTTAGTGATATCGATGCTCTTGTCAATGTCAACTACATACTTGCCCTCAGGATGGACCTAAGCAAAGACAGAACAAAATCAACACTAAATTTCTGCTTAGCAAAGAAGCTAAAGCATTAAATTTGAGAAAGAATGTTACAATATGACAGCAAATATATCAGGTTGAGACAGAACATAGCGCATGCTCTTTATCTTCCTCTGAGTGTAAAATGGAGTCATAAACCATTCTCTTCCCCCTATCTTTTCAGCCAAGGAGGTTGAATTTGAATAAATTTATTTCTTGGTGGATCAATTGTTACTCTCTCAAACTCAGAGCTCCCAAATACCTAAAGTAAAAGCTAAAAGAAATAACACCCCGGAAGTATTTTTCTCGGCCACTTGTTCTGGTTTGCATATTCAAATATATGATATTCACAGACCTAATTTATTTCATTAATTTTTCTGTAGCAGTAACAAGGAATAACACGAGGAACACATTTTAACTGTCGCTTCCATAAAAGGTTGCCTAAACCCATTACTTGCAGCAGCTACATTTATGGAAGCAACATTCATAGGCACGAGGATGTTCTAGTCATAAGAAAGAATGATATAACAGCTTTTTTCTAAAGTGTCAAATGAAAGCATTAGGCAAAAGGCACACTAGACCAGACGTCCATAATTTCTTTTCTTTCTTTCTTTTTTCTTATTTACATGTATAACACTGGCTGAAGGAGGAAAAATGATATTGAATGATTTGATATTGTCACCCACAAGAAAACAAAGAAATGTTGTTAATAGTGAACAACTAACCTTAACGAGGACCTTTGATTTTCCCATAACTTTGACAACTTCGCCCACATATGATCCAGGCTCCTGAAGGAGCTGCAACTCTTCCTTTAATGATCTCACTGCCATTAAGGAAGCAAGTAGGTTTATATAAAGATGGCAAGCATGTCTTTTTCTCAAATGATAGGTTCTTATCTAAGATATATCACCTAATTTCTACTCATAGCACTTCTGAAAAACAATGGTGGCATCTAGATGAAGATAAAAGCTCCCTAATAATCAACATGCATAGAAGACTTGAGTGTGGCAAAACATAAACACAGAAATTACATAAATACAACATAGACCTTAAATTTATGTCTGAAAAGCAACATAGACCTTAAATTTATGACTGAAATACTTGCTTCTCATTTGCGGAACATAACCAGGCAGTTCGCAGATAGTAAAAATTTCGCAGTACAGTTTTTTTAGAAGAAAAGTTCCTAGAACTATATGATAAAAACCCATGGAAATGAAATAAGCCAATCAACGAATTGGAATTCCTTCAAATTATCACCTACAGACTGCCCATAACAAAAACCCCAAAATAAATATTTAAATTGATAAGGCGATAATAAATACAATACCCAGGAGGAAAAAGCTAAAATATTATTACAGTTGCAATTATTTTACATTTTGGGAGCTCCGTAGAGGAGAATGAAAGCGAAACTGCTACCGCACCTAGGGTTTTCATAAAAGCAACAATTAAAATTACACATCTCATTTAAATCCATAAGCGAATTGAATAAAACCTCGAGCATTAAGGTCATTGCGCTGAGCTTCGAGGCGCTGGAGATCGTGATATTTCTGACGGGACAACAGCTGCAAATCCTGTATAGTCTGCTGATAATACTGCCGGAGACCTTCACCACCGCCGGAAGCAGCGCCTTGTTGGTGTTGCCGCTTCGCTTCATCGGCCTGCCGAGCGTCTATCGCCGCCGTCGCCATTGATACGTCGTCGTTCGATGTGTGAGTAGATCGGAGAATAATTGGGTTTTCGTCTTTGTCAAGCTAAAAAGGGTATCAAAATCCTTGAATTTGTAGTCTATCACAGTCTACACCGCCTAACATTTTTGGTCACTATTTATTTATTATATAGGACATTTTTCTCTTAATTCAGAGAATTCCCCAGGGTTTCATGATATGTCTTTTCGACCCCAAAAGTTCAGGTCAATTACATGAATAGCTCGTTTAAATCAATTTGTTGTTATATAAGATCTAATATAATTTATCAACATATTAAATATCTATTTTGTTATTATGTGAGATAAAAATAATATTACCAAAAAAAAAACTTAAATAATGACTATTTTTAGCTTAAATATTATTTTGCCCTTAATTCATGTAAGTGGTTTTAATTCGCAATAAAAGTTTGAGTGAGCTCTCTTTTACCATGAATTTTGAGAAACAAATTATTATTCTTGTACATTAAGATGATTGTTCTAATAATTAAAAGTGACTATTGTTATGAATAGAAGTAATTATTCTTATGAATGAAAGATAATTGGGGTGCAAAAACTAAGTTAACAAATTTTTTAAAATTTGTATAAGTCAAAAGGTAGCAAATAGCTTATGGATAGATGGAGTGTAATTTATTCTTACTAAATTTATTCTTACTGATTGAAAATTAACTTATTTTGGTATATGTATGTAACCTAAATTTCTTATTTTGACTATGATACATGTTATAATAATAATACTATATTAATATATTAGAAATAATAATAACAAATATAGATTTCAAATATTTCCACAAATTGTAAAAGTTATTTATAAAATCATATATATGAAAAATATAGTTCGCTAAACAAAATGCATAACTAAATCTATCTAAGATGCCTCATTCACTTTTACTTAGATTTGAACATTTAAAAATCAAATATTAATAAATAGTTATTCAAAACTAAAATTATAATTATGTTTAATTATTATAATAAGTAATATTTTAAATAAATATTACAATCATTAGTACTATATTTGTATAGACATTAATCAAATTATATTTATTGTAATAATATCTAAATATAGATTCATGAACACTTATAGTTGTATATATAAATAATTGTAAAAATAATTAATTTTTTAATAAATACATTAGTTGTTAAATAACATATACATATTGCTAAATTTAGAAACAAAATTATGAAGAGAAATTATTTTTGTTAATGGTTTTGCTTTTATATCACTTTAAACTCTAAACTATATATGCTTTATTAAAAATGTTTCAAGCTATAAGAAATGTTTAATTAAACTTCAAAGCCCCCGGAATCTTGATGCAGCTCGTCGAATGCCACCGTATAATTTTTTTAAATGACATGACTAAAAAACGACGTCATTTTGTACCCTATTACTTAAAAGAATATGAAGCTACATCAAGATTTCGAGAGCTGGAAACTGGGTGCATGATATTTTTGATACAAAATCGATAGTTTGTGGTTTAATTAAATATTTTTCATAGTTTGAGACATTTTTTAGAAAGTGGATATAGTTTAGAGTTTAAAGTGATATTTACCCTTACACACACACACACATATATATATATATATATATATATATATATATATATATATATATGTGTGTGTGTGTGTGTGTGTGTGAATTGTAATTTATAAAAGAAAACATTAGGAAGTTGTAAGTTGTCTTTACATCAATGAGATTAATGATCTCTTTTATATATATATTGTCTACATAGGCTTTCAATCTTAAGTATTATTTGCTAACCAAGTTCTTTATTTATTTTTAATTAAAAATGTACTAATTAATATGTATAATTATATGCATACCATAAATATCGAATAAAAACTTTAGTAATTAAGAAGATTCAAATTATAATTTTAGAAGCATTAAATAAACGGGATCAACGGCTGTAAACATAAACCAAATATTTTTTTATTATTATTATACTAGCACAGAAAGTGTTCGTCCGAACAATTCGACTAACTTATATAGTGTATATTTATCATATTATATAATTTCAGTAGTAATAAAAACTATATTTCGGTATATATATTTATCACTTTATATATGTATAGTAAGTTCAGAAAATTTAAGATCAATAACAGTTAGAAAATTATAAATAAAATATATATTTTTATGCCAATTGTAGATATAATATCCAAATTGCTCAAGATCCGCATATAAACATGAGTTCCTTACAATAATGCGTACATGTAGTATGTATATGAGTGTAATATCTTCTCATTTACTTATAAGTCTATTATATATTTTTACTAATATAAAATTTTGCTTGTCAAATTTTCTTAGGTGTAGTTCATTAAATGATGGATTCATATGCTTCACAAATGTAGTGCATGTATTTGAAATTCTAGTAAGTAAAGTTCCTTATGCATTTACAATATTTATTTCAAAAAACTCTTACAGTTTCTTTTTGAAATAAATCTCATACGAAAACGGACCTCATTAATTCATTTTTGAGAACATCTCAAAACGAGAAAATTGTTTAGTAACCTTAAAAATTATGAATTTTTTTCATAATTTTACAAATAATGATGCATCCTTAGGTGTACTTGTATGTATTCTCATGAGATGGATGCATGCATCTTACTCCCATAACTGCCTTCAATTTTATGCTTTTATCCCTTCGAGATGCTAAGCCATGGTACCACCATGCACAATTTCACATCCCTCTATTTTTCTCGAAAAAACTATATAGAAAATATAGTAAAATATTAATAAAAAATTAAAACATATTAGAGAATTGGTCAATTAAAAGTTAGATGAAGAAAAGAAAAGAAAAAATGACTTGAACCATATTACTTTATTTTGGGATAAATATGTTATATATACCTAAATTTGGATCCTCTATAAAAATTGACATGATATGACAATCGTTTATTTATTAAAATTCTCAAATTTGTAAAAAGTTTTAATTTTGACTTGGTTGCGAGAATCTGATTGTCCGAGACATAAATTAACTTCCGGATTCTCGTATGCAGTATTCTTATGAATGAATTTGTTTTGAACATTTGAGAATCCGACATGATTCAGTCTTTTAGGCGTGGTTGCGCGCCAAAATTGAAACTTTGAGTAGAAATAGAATTACAAGTTTTCAAAAAATAAACCAATATTCATGTCATTTTTTCAAAATACTCTCAAATTTGGGTATGCCTGTAACGGACTTTTAATTTGTTAGCTTAAACATGACCCCAAATTAAAAGAAAAATTGACCAAAATTAAACATGTATATATGATTATAAAGAGTGCCAATAAGAGTGCATGTTTTTATATTACAAACACAACAATCAAAGAAAATTAAGACTATTTGCGCTGATCATATATATTATTCATTAATTACAATAGTTAAAAAAAAAAAGGATTGTAAAATTATCAATTTACTCATTTAATAAATAAAGTAATTGATATAGATACTAGTAGCTAGGTAGCACATGGGTTGCACTAAATTGCTTTGGTTTTCTTCATTGCTTAATACTTATTACACGGAATTGGGCCGCCCTTCCATTATTTATTTACCTAATATTCCGCGTTCACTCAAATCTTACTCCACCTCACTTCACACCCACACGAGTAGTTTAAATTTTTTTTAGAATAATATATGTTATATATATATATATAGTATTATTAATTAAAGTATTATACTGTATGCAGGCAGGACACACTTACCGTGTGTAGACGGGAGGGTTGTTCATGAGCCGAGTCACTTGCAAGCTATTCGGAGCTCGATTCGAAAATAGCTCGTTCTAGCTCGTTTAGTGAAGCTTGTTGGCTAAACAAATCATGATTGAGTGATTTAGCTTGAAATATAAAACTATTCCAAATACGATTATATTTCTTTTATAATTAGTAATAATTGTATAAAATATATAAGTACTTTTATTTATCGTAGGTAACCAATGATTTATTGTATTATTATGGATAAATAATCTATTTTAAAAATAAAATAATTAAAATTTTGAACATATATCTAAATTTAGAAAGTTCGCTTAGGCTCGAATAAGCTTGAGTGCCTCGAGGTAATTGATAAACAAAGTTCGGGACTTGATTTGATATTAAACGAACCAAGCTTGACCATGACAGTAGTCGACACGACTTGGTGTAGCCCTACGTGCATGGGACCAATACCACCACACAAGGTGAAAAAAATACTTGCATATATACGATATTGAACTTACGATATCTCGCTAAGAAGAGTCTTGTGATATCTCGACTTAACCATTTGGGCTAGGCTTCATTTCGACACTCATGAACCAAAAATAGTAACTGGAATCTCATTTGCATTAATCCTGTAACTAATTAGTTATCTCAAAGTTGTGAAGAAAGGCTGCGTATTATTAAGTAATTTAATCACAAACTTGTTCTCTCGCCTTTTTCCTTTTCTTTTTCTAGAATATTCAAGCTATTGTTATATCTTATACGAAGCACACATTAGTTATTATTGATGCTGTTAAAGTGTTGGAATATCCTAACGCGAAGAGTACATGTAATCATGTAAACATGTAATCGTACATTCTTACGAGATATTTGCCATTCTATTTATCTTATTATTTTTATTACTTTTGTGGTTCTTATGTTGATGTTTTTAAAAAATGATTCGGATATTAAAGTTATCCAAATATATAATTGAGAGTTTAGGATAATCAGGTCAGTATAATTCCTTACAAAAAAGAATAGATATCTCTTGGGGAATATTCAAATTGTTAGACTCCTCGATAATAATTATAAAAAAAAAAAGGAAAGAAAGTGAAATTAATCAGTGTAATTCTTATACTTCGGTAATATATATTACAAATACTTTAATTGCCAGGAAACAAATACATTGTCATTGGGCCATAACCCATTAATCAGTGTAATTCTTATACTTCGGTAATATAATATTACAAAAGTGATCAGCATAAATTTAAATTTAAATCATTGGGAATTTCTTATCGTAGCAAAATAAAAAGTTACAATAAATAAACCCTAAGAAAAAAAAGTGAAATCTAGTGATATTGCAACTTATATAGATTCATATATATATCTTTGATTAAAGTTTAATTAATAAATTAATGAATATAATATCATAATTATGAAATTTGTAATAATTTGAAATTGATTTAATATGTATAATATTCTAAGTTTGCTGAGGAACATATATTCAATCCATTACTTTTTTTTTTTTTAATTTGAGTGCATATTTTGATAATATTAAAATAAATGCAAAAATATGTTATTAGGTCGTCGTATAAACTTCTCTATCAGTGATTAAGTAGGAGATCATTGTTGTCATAACTCATATATTTGTGTGTGTGTGTGTGTGTGTATATATAGCAATTTTTTAGAACATGGCTTTAAATTTTGATCTTGTAACGAATAAAGTTTGACTATGGATGGATGTGGATTTATCAAGAGAAAAATGTGGAAACACATGAGACCACATGGACTATTGGACTTTTTCGACTGCCGTTTGGAATATTTTGGCCTTAAATAGCAAGAAGTTAGTCAAACCATTAAATAATCTACAACGTTAGCATAATTATAACATACATGTGAAGGAAATAATCGTTTATGTTTATATTATTAATCATGCTATTCAACTACCTTCATCTGATCGATGTTGAGATTAATTAATTACTCCCTTAATCAGTTCAGTTCAAAGAATAATGCCATGATTTCTCCATTTTACAGATTAATTCAGTTGCTAATTACGTGATTTTGACCCAAAAGATGCAAGTTGGACCATGGCAATTTAGATACTCGCACATGAAATTGTTTTATTTTTTTAATTATCCTCAATTAATTTATGAAATTATATTAGTGTCTCTGACCAAATCATGCGACTTAATTGGTTTTGTTATCTGTGGGTTAGATAAAATATTTGCAACGAATGAATTGACATCGTTATTACATTATTTAGGATTAACTGAATTTTAAATTACGATATTTGAACCAATGATTTTGTAAATCCTAATTTACGGTTTCATGCTTAATTTTTGGTGTTAGATGCTGACTTTTGTATCATTACTTGACGAATTAGGTCATCCACGACCCCTTCTCTTAATCATCATTTTCATTACACTATTAATCAACTATTTATAGTTTCATAACACTTTTTATCTCATCCATTAACTACGAGACAACACCCACATATATATCCTTTATCCATCCATTCCATTGTACTATTCATGGGACCCATCTTTTTATTTTTTATTCATTTCTTATTTATTATATTTATTACATATTATAATTAAAATAATTTTCTAAATTAATAAAATAGGCGAATTTCATTAAAGAAACTAAATTACATAATTTTAAAATCATAATATTACATAATTTAAAATCCTACAAACACATTATTGAAACATCGAAAATTACATAATTATAATTCCTAAGATCACATAATTAAAAATCCTAAAAATACTAATCTTTCGGCAGCATATCCAAATCATGTTGGAGATTGGTGATCACTCTCCAGTGCACGTCGGCTCGTCGGAGAGTTGAATGTCGTCCAACTGCTGAGTGAGGAGCTCTTGAATGTGTGCCGCTTGGGTGGGGGAGCTCGAAGGGGTATATGCCCATTGGGGCATCGACATGGGCTAAGTCGACGATTGGGCGAAGCCCGGCGTGTTTCTCCCGTAGCTCTCACGAAGTAATCAATCTCGCCATTGGTTTTGGTTTCCGTCACCGAACATTTTGGCTCGCGAAAATTGAAAGTGTGTGGTAAAGAAGATGAAGTTGAGAGACAAGATAGATAGAATAAGTGTGAAAAATGGAGTGATGAAAGTGGGGTATTTATACGAGTGTGTCTGAATAGTAAAATAAAATTAAGAATTGAAACTAGCCGTTAAGTGCCGTTGGGAATTTTTTTTATTTTTGAATTTTAGAAAAAACATGAGGTCAAAATGACGCCCACTCACAGGGCCAACGAGTGGGCAAAATGCGCCCCGTGATTGGCCGTGGAGGGGTGAGGCGCGTGGTGGGATGGTCCACCCTCTTTTCCTCCATCTCGTGCGTTCCGTCCCCCGCCCCTCTCGCAATGCGTCTCGCGCTCGTCCCGTCCCTGTTGCGAGAAGCCCGTTGCTGATGCTCTTAGCGTGTTTTCACAAGAATTATACTTGGTCAGTCAAATTAAGAAGGAAAAAAAAAACTCAAATTAAAATTTCAATATTGTTAACAATAATTACATATTTTAATTCTCAAATTAAAATTTCAATATTATTAACATCACTTACAGATTTTATTTTTTAACATACTGTGTTTAACATATTTTCAGTCAAATTGAGAAAAAAAATCTCAAATTAAAATTTCAATATTGTTAACATTAATTACAGGATTATATTTTTTAACACACTGCGTGTAACATATTGTCACATATATAGAAAAATGTTATGTTACATACCTTATGTGAGCACTGCTGACGTTTAGTCCATGCTAGCATTTTTTTATTTCATACATTTAATTTAAATCTAATACCTTAGAAATTTTTATGTATGTCATTAGTTTTACAAATTAAGATAATTCAAAGCTCAATTTGTTATATTATTCATTTATTTCAAGTTATAGATAGAATGCACAAATTGACTTATGATTTTTTTTAATAAAAAACAATCCACCAACTATGTTTTTAAAATGTGTACCAATCAAATGTGTATACTTGTCATGGACGGAGGGGGTACTAGATTCAGTTTAGTTCCTTTAGGGCATCCACAATCTTATTCATTCATCATCCCTATCATTCAATTATTTATGGCCCCGCATCACTTTTTACCATATCATTTACTCAAAAATTAATACCCACAACTCTATTCTTCATCATCCCTTCTCGTACACTATTCATGGGTAACATCTCTTATTTTTTATTAATGTATTATATACTGTAATTAAATTAAAAAAATTATTTAATAAAAATATGAATTTCATTAAATAAGAAAAAGTATATAATAAAAATCCAAAAATTACATAATTAAAAACACTAAAATTCTATGGTAGCATATCCAAATCTTTTGGAGATTGTGGATCATTCTCCAGTGCATCTCAATTGTTGCGGCATCATAGTATTGTGTCTTTGTTATAGGCTTTTAACAACACATTGTACATGATGCCTCTGTTCGCCACCTTAAGCGCCTCTAGGTCCGGTGGTGGAGCTGATGCACTGCTCGAGGCCGGCTATTTCCCCTTGCTCTTCGTCGCCTTTATTCCCATCGGGCGATGCTTAATCGGCTGGAAGTTCACCCATTCGCTCCAACCACGGACCCAGAGCCGTCACTTATGAGTATTAGCCATCCGGGGTGTGCTTTGTGTGCTTCGACCTCGAGTCCTGGCCACCCGCCCTCTTTTCGACGTTTTGAACCCTCTCCCTAGTTGCAACGTACTTGAGCAGCTTCTTGTTGTCTACGTAGTAGATTTTCATAGCGGATTTAAGAATATTCGCTTAGCTTGCACTGATTGGTCATTCTTTCTCCAAGTTATTGTAGATGGCACAAAACTTGAAGATTTTCGGGCTGACTCGGTCGAAATGAGACTGGATCTTCTTAAATGTGCACTTTGGAGCGCTTTCAGAGCGTTCCGCGTTGTACGCATCAACAACTCTGTCCCAAAAGCTTTGAGTTTTGGGTTGTTTCTGACGATCAGATCTTCGCTTGTATCGACATACACCTCGAAGATTCGCTTCGTTTCCTTCGGTGTGTACATAGCGTGAGAACGACTCATCAAAAATTTGGATATTGACCAACGCTTGGGTGGGGAAGTCGGGACGTATTCATCTTGGGGTGTCAACAAGTGGGGCGTCGACGATTGGATAGAACCTGAAGTGGCACCTCCAAATGATATATTGTTATATTGAATGGTAGAGTGACTGAATCGTAGCCTTTAAGAAGGAACCAATCACGTCATAGATTTTGGTTGCCGTCGCCTGACATAGTGGAATTTCAAAAATTAGTGTGATAGTGAAGAAGAAGAAGAAGAAGAAGAAGAAGAAGAAGAAGAAGAAGAAGAAATTGATATATTAAGAGATAAAATATGAAAGAAGAAGAAGATGAAATGATGTGAAAAATGAAGTGATGGAAGTGGGTATTTATAGGAGAGAAAGAAAGGGTTGCAGTAATTAAAATAAATGGTACAAATCCGTTGTGTAATGGATAGTATAGTAATTTCTTTTTTAAATTCAATTTTTTCAAAATTAAAAAATAAATTCCAAATTATATCACAATGTCAAAATTTATTTTAGTAATCAAATGTCAAATGGATTTAATCAATTTTTATGTAATGGCTTTAATCCTTTATGTTTTCAATTTCTTTTTAATCAATTTATTTAATTTGGATTTCTTTTATTAATCAAATGTCACAGTTAAATCCAAATTCCATCGACTCCTTACAAATCTATTTTCGCCGCACCAAAATTTTCTAAACTGATTAAAAAGTTACCTCTAGTTCGTAGACCACTATACATAAACATAACTTATTCGATGCACATTATATATTGCAGTTGGATTTACCTCCATCATAAAAAATAAAAACATAATAAAAAAATAATTATATACCAAGTTATTAAATGTGAATTATTGGAGTTGGCGGTGAGTGTAGTTACTCTCTAGATCGCAACGAAGATCTTCCATAGCAGTCACATTCAATGTAAATGGAGACATATGGTATGATAGCCAAACTTATTAATTACTACATATGTATGCAATGACCAAAAAAATCCAATCATCAAGGACCAACCTATGGAACTCCCATTTAGCAACTAAAAATGACCTTAATCCTGATTATTAATTGATTTAATTTTTCTTTGCCTTCAAATTATTAGTAGCTAGATTACAATCACTTATAAAGCAATTAAATACCTAGGTAGTAGTGTAGCATTCAGCTACAAAATTAGGTCTAGTGATTCAAGTTGCGAAAACTTCAAATTTCAATATTCTTTTATTCAACGTTAGAATTGCCATTTTTGACAAGGGTCATGGTCTTAATTGTAAATTTGTAATTGAATATAGAAAATATGATAACCGAAAAATAGACTTAGTAGTAATAATAATAATTAGATCTTGATTAGAACTCTTAAAATGATAGTAATAATAATTAACACACCAGCACACCAATACGTACGTATTATTAAATTAGGTGTAAATCCAACTCTAGATAAGTTCAAAGTGATATCACAACTTCTTCGAAAAATGTTTAATAATGACCCCAAAAATCAAACACGTTTACACCACACTGAACCCAAATCACAACGGGTTAGCTTAATTAAGCACTCACAAGTCGCAACTCAAACCAGATGTAACCTTAGCATCTTCAAAAAAATTGCAACATTAACACCAACTTACACACACACACACAGTCACAATATATATAATATAATATAATTAATCAAAACTTGATGGATTTGTAATGCTAGCATTTTGTAGTTAGATGCAACAAAGGCAGGTGTATGTTATATAGAACAGTAAGAGGCCCAAATAAATAAAAGAGAGTAGATATGATGGACCAAATTTAATTTTATTATTATTTTATTTGTGAGAATGTGATGGACCAAATTACAGCTTCTAAATTGGTCCCCCACAAAACTATTTGTAACTAGGGGTGCTTAACCGGTTACCGGTTATCGGTTTAACCGATAACCGAACCGGAACCGGCCGGTTCTCGGTTAACCGGACCCGGCCGGTTATCGG
>JAYDZE010291943.1:0-18897 GCA_034509125.1 Monilaria moniliformis | reverse complement strand
AGGATTCAAATTATTATGATTGTAAATACAATTTATGTTCTAACTAATTTTATTTATCAGTAAATTTTATGATAAATGTGTATTTTATTATGTTTTATTACAATATAAATAAAAAAATCTAAAAAAATTTAATGTTACCGAGCACAGAAAGACAAAAACTAAACAAAATACTGAACATTACCGAGAACCAGGTGCTCGGTAAACACAAGACACGGCCGGGTACCTCCGGTGCCAACTCCGGGTGGTTTGGAAATTCTATCCAGAGACTTCAACCTGATCGGGTGGTCATATACACCTAAGATTACCCGGTCGGGCAGGATAAAAAATTGGACGACCAATCCAGAGAGTTGCACCCGATCGGGTGTACTTGTGTGCATAGACGCACCCGGCCGGGTGCTTTTCAGAGCATGTAGATGCTCGATAAACTTCCGAGCACCGTTGTGCTCGGTAAACGTTTCAACGCTTCCGATCACCCTGGTGCTCGAAAATGTCCGAGAGTCGTCATACATTACCGATGACTACAGTGCTCGGTAACTTCATATACCTGCTCGTCTGTATCCCATCGTATTTTACCGAGCACACTGGTGTGGTCGGTATTCTCTAGATGCGGTGCTCGGTATGTGCGTGCTCGGTATGTGCTCGGTAACTTACCGACGAACCTGATACCGAGCACGAATTATGCTCGGTAAGTGCTCGGTAATCGTGTTTTACCGAGCATTTTGTGCATATACCGACTACATCGGTGCTCGGTAAAACACGTTTTTTTGTAGTGATATTCACTTATCGTCATTGATTATATGATAAAAAAAATCTTCCGGCCTAACGTTCGATTAGCACCACCATCTCCGATTTTTTTAGCATTAACTTTGTGTAATTAAAATTGAACAAGAAAGTACTAAAAAAGGTCCCTAAACTCATACCTAACCCATGAGTAGCCCGTGCTTCCAATATATTCTCGTCAGGTTTGGACGTTTCTACTTGTCTCCAGCGACTATACAAAATGATTCACGACAAGACTAGACCGTTAAGCCCACATTTCTCTTAAATATAAATCTTTGCCTTTTTACTCACAAGATACTTGATTACCTCCACACACAACCAATCTCGACTTTTATCTCATCGCCTGTTTCTTTTGGCTTTTCCATCTACCACTAACACAGTAGTTCAAATCCAGCCTGAAGAGAAAATATGTATTTGATGCTAAAACAACCAATGAAGATAAAGGGGAGCTCCAAGAAGCTAAGCAAGTTTGTGAGCAAGTGGAAAAGAAGAAGAGGCCATTTCGTGGTCTACTCAAAGGACAACACTCGATTTCTGGTGCCGCTGCGTTATCTAAACCACCCCATTTTTAGAGTGTTGCTGGAGATAGCGGAGGAGGAGTACGGCCTCACGGTTCATGGCCCGTTGTGCCTTCCTTGCGAGAAGGAATTCGTGGCCTTCATTCTTTCTATGCTTGGGAAAAATACCAAAGACGACGTAGACAAGGCGGTCCTCTCCATTTCGAGGTTCCATGCAAACTCCAGTTTTCTTTCATAGTTAAGGTGTCTTTTCTTTTTTTCTTGAGTTTGGGAGGCGTTGTACATTGGAATGAGGATGTAATGTAAGTAATGTTTTGTTAATTAGTAGTTACAAAAACATCCTGTTCGTTTCAAGGCATTAGTTAATCAATTGCCCAAAATCAGCACCAGAATCTGATTAGCAAAAACAGTGGCAAACTAGTGTATTATCTTATATATAACATGAATACAGTGTAAACATTACATTATTGCTTCTATAAACCAGCCAAAATCCTTTAAATCCAAATGATGCATTATATTTTAGAGACAGCAAGCTTGATTAGATCCTTTCTAAGAATCTTGCCAGAGGGATTCTTTGGGACAGAAGCCACGAACGCCACTCTTCTAATTCTCTTGTATGGAGCCACCTATAGTTGTGTACGTAGACTAATGAGATAAAGAGATCTAAAACATTTTAATATAATAATTTGTTTATGCAGTTTTAATTACCTGTTGAGTAATGAAATCCATCACTTGGCTCTCTGTTATTGTGCTTCCCTTTTTCCTCACCACATACGCCATTGGAATCTGTCCGGCATCCTTATCTGGGAACCTAATGTAGATCAACCATCAAACTTATCTTGTTCAGACACGATCACTAATGTTGTAAATTGTAAGAAAAAATATGCAAATATAGAAATGACTAAATGAATTAACACTTACGGTATAACAGCGGCATCATCTATCTCTGGATGAGTGAGCAACAAAGCCTCCAGTTCTGCAGGAGGAACCTGAAAAAATCACGCAACCACAAGTTAGTTTTCGACTTTCTTGATCTGAGCGTATTAATAGATATAAGTTTGGATAACCCTGTCCACTTATAAGGTAAAAGTGGGACGGTAGACCCAATTCCAATAGAGCGTTTGAAAAATAATTCTTTTAGATATCTTTGTCGATTGGCCTTATCAGAATTTCAACTTGAAGAAAGCATTATCATTAGCCTTTGGGGTTATTTAGTACCTGATAACCCTTGTACTTGATGAGTTCCTTTAATCTGTCAACCACAAAAATGAAGCCATCTTCATCAATGTAGCATAAATCTCCAGTTCTCAACCATCCTTGTGAATCTAGAGTTGAAGCTGTCGCCTCTTCGTTGCTGAAGTAACCTGTCACCATATCACAACCAACCAGCATAAGAATAGATTAATCAACCTCTATCTAGCTCTGGTGCATACGCCTACCTCTGTTTTTTATAGATAAACTATCATCAAATAATTTATGCAATTTGCTTAAGATTCACTCCTATTAATCATAATCAGCATTTTCAAATTTTTCCAATTATTAATGAACCCCATTCCTTACATTTTATGGATCCTGGGCAAAATAATCCTCTGTATTGGAAATTTGAACTTGTCATAAAGTTTCAATTCTCGAAAGAAAAGGACGTGGGAGCCACAAGAGCTTCTAATATAGTGTTAATCAAATGAGATTTGTTCAGAGCCCTTGTATCCGGATCCTAACTACAAGGTGAAATGAATAAAAGGACTGTCATTTTCTCCAATATTAAAAAAAAGGGCCCCTCTGGCCTAGGCCCTAGTTGGTTGCACGCATATGAGACACAAATCAATTCAAATTGGTACTGTTTTTCAATTATAGACCAAAATGGAAAAGAAAAATTGAACCAACCATTAATAAAAAATAATACGGACAGTACAGATAATGAATACTCACCAAACCTATATTGTTCATTCACACTACGTTACACTTGATTAGTCACGTCTTTAAATATTTTTGTTCATTTTACATTTCCTACTCATTAGTTATTATTAATTTTCAATTATCTTGATTTGTGGCATTTAAATTTTATTAGTTTTAAGACAATAGAATGACATGCATAAAATAAAATGATTATAATTATCCAGTATCTCAATATGGCCTGCCCTTTTTCCTACCTTGATTACAAAATTAAATTAATTAAGGACATAGAAATAATACTTGTTAAACCCATGATTCAACTCAAGAAATGGAGCGTCCTTCAACTATCCAAGTTCAAATGCGCCATAGATGATCATACGCACTATCAGTAATTAATGACAATATAGGTATAGGCTGTCAATATATATACCATCATGTACATAAGCACCTTCCAGAAATGAATCACTCGTTTTAATAAATATTTGGAAGATAGTATTTTGAGTGAATCGGGGAAACCCCACACTCACTACACTATAATTCCTCCTTTTAATGCAAGAAATAAAGTATTAAAAAAAACTTCTTAAAAGTCGGTCATTTTGAAAAACAAGGTACACAGACCATACCGAAAAAGACATTATTAGAGAATAGAGGGTGCGTGACTACTATATTCTATATACTATATACTAGATATACTATTATATTTTGTTTTTATTATGCCCAAGCAACATTAATATATAATAATAACTACAGATATCCGTACCTTTCATAATGGAGGGACCCCTCAGCCAGAGCTCGCCGGTGCGGTTGACCGGCAACGCCGCCCCACTCTCCGGATCGACGATCTTGGCTTCCATGCTCGGCGACAGCAGCCCCGCCGTCCCGTACTTCCGGCTCTCCTCCTCCGAGTCAGTCGAAGCTCCAATCCCCGTCGACTCAGTGAGTCCATACCCCTGCAGCACCCCCACTCCAGGGTACTTCTCCGAGAAACCCTCTATCACCTCCTTACTCAGCGGAGCGCCGCCGGATAGCACCGCGTGAAGGCTGCTCAGATCGTACTTCCTCTTTATGTGGTCGGCGTGGTTAACCAGCGCCACCAGAATCGGCGGCACCAGCGGCAGGTACGTGGCCGAGAATTTCTGGATCGCCATCAGCATCTCGTCCATCTCAAATTTCGAGAGGATCACCACCGTCGAGCCGGAGGCGACCAGGCCGGTGGCGAACGCTACCAATCCGTAGATGTGAAACATCGGCACCGTGCAGATGAAGGTCTCCTTCCCGTCGTCCAATTTGAACCGGTTCACGACGGTCTGGACCATCGCGATTAGGTTTCTGTGAGAGGAGACGACGCCTTTGCTCGCGCCGGTCGTGCCGGAGGAGTAAAGGAGCGTCGCCGTGTCGTCCTGGTTTACTCGCTCCCTGACTCGGCTCGGATTCGGTTCTCTCCTCATCATCTCCTCAATCGTCGTAACAATTCTGAGTTTGCTGCCGAAACTCGGAGCGCCACTGAGGAGGACGACCGGGAGATTGGAATCAGCGAGTTTGGGGAGGAGCTGGGGGATGGTAAAGGCGAGCGAGGGCTTGGAATCGGCGATCTGTTTGGCGATCTCTCGAGCGGTGTTGAGAGGATTGGTGGTGGTGATGATGGCGCCGAGGGACATTACGGCGAGGCAGACGATGGGGAAGTAAATGGAATTGGGGGTGAGGAGGAGGATGACATGCCCCTTGCGGATGCCGAAGTCAGAGGAGAGGGAGTTGGAGACGGCGTCGACGGCGCGCCATAGATCGGCGAACGTTAGGTGGCGGCCGGTAGCGGCGTCAGTGAAGGCGATATTGCCGTGGTGGGGCCGGGAGGAGATGAAGGTGGTGACGTCGAGGGATTGGTTGGCGGGGAGGGGGATTGGCTTGCGCTTGCTGTAGAAAGTGGAGTTGGCGCTGCAGAATCCGCTGCGTGGATCGGTGTTTGAAGATTCCGCCATAAAAGAGGGGGAGATGGAGGTTTTCAGATTTCTATTGGATAAGTAGTTGAAGATACGCAGCCAGTGTTAGTGCGACTGAAATTATTTATAATTTCATATTTCAGATCATTTGTGGTTTTTTATTTAAGTTGGTGGTCTTGGACGCGGGGGGACACGTTGTGCACGTGTTTAATGAAAATGAAAGTCCTAAAATGTGCGGAAAACGGGACGGGGATGGTTTTTGTAAATTTTATTTCTAAACAGTTTTAAATATCAAATGGTACAAGTATAAGTGCAACGTTTACGATGCCCCAAAATGTGTGGAAAACGGGACGAGGATGGTGGGAGAGGGGACGTCGCCGCAACCGGGCATTCAGCGCGGGGTGCGGCTGAATGCGGGGCTGCGGCCGTCGCGTTGCGGCGGTGCTGTAGCTTTCTTACGGGATTTACGGACTAATCGGATTTACGTGATTGAATTTTGTGGTGCAGTATGGTGCAGTGAATTGTGTGGTGTAGTTGGAGGGTCACGAGATTGGGGCTAATTGGAGCGATGCGTCTAATTGGGGCGACGATGATGGAATCGAATTTAGCTTGGGAGTGGCCAATGAGAATCCATCTCAAAGTGCACTACTTCAATTTCAAGATTATCTGAGTCGATTAGCTTATCTTCGCGAAGAACGAACTTAGGGCCGACTCCGACAAGATCACATTGAATAAATTTGGACACGCTTCAACTGATTTGGAGTATGAAGTACTTTTATTTTTTATCTATGTAATATTAGAAATTTCAATTATGTCATTTTTTATTTTTAATTAATATAATTTAGGATTTTAAATTAAGTAATTTCAAATTTTAATTAAGTATTTTTCGAATTTGTAGTCATTTAATTTCATTTTACAAATTACACAATTCAAATAAATATATAAAATAAAAAATAAAAAAATGATGAAATATTGCATATTTGAAGCTGAGATAAAATGTATTGAGCTAAAAAGTGAAATATTGAAAATTGAGTTGTGCATAATTTTTTTAGATTGAAATAAAAATGCTGTAAAATAATAATTAGATTACAAAAATAATCATATTTGGATACGGATATATTAATAGTGATAGTGCCACCCAGGATCAGACCAACTGCTCTTATTGTGGAGCAGTTTATATAGCTGAAAGAATTTCCATTTCCTATCTTTAATTGTTGTTATATAATGGTAGGTGATAAATAAGAAAATAAAATATTACTCCAAACACTCCAAAATTTAGGATCTATCACTGCCTGCATGGATAGAATATAATATTGCTCTCCTAAAACTACTCACTAATATATACTTCGCATATAATAATAAATTATATTTACTGTGGAAAATAAGAACTTGTATTATATACAAGTCCTAGTGATAATTAAAATAAAATAATAGTCAAGTTGGATTTTTAAAAATAATGAGAATATTAAAAAGGAATCAATTCACTCGAGTATTCTAAAAGGGAGCATGTACAAATCCTAATCCCTCCATCTCCCAACGATGCCCATTTACCATTTAACTCATAGGTGCCCTCATATGCAACTATTCTATTTAAGAAAATTATATCATCAAATTAGCTTGGAACTAACCGAGTTACATGACTAACTAAAATTTATTTGAATTTTTCCAGATTATTGCAGATTTACTAATAAAAATTATTATTATTATTATTATTATTATTATTATTAATATCACACACACACACACACACACACATATATATATATATATACAATTGAAAATCGACCAATTAAAACATATTGACCATGATATATTATATTCAATTTATGATTTGATTTTAGAATTATGCTCACTTCTCCTATATACTCCATCGTTCAGCCATCTATCTCAAGCTCGCCCACACTATAAACCCAAGTCCACCCTTCGTCATCACTTCTTCTCCTCTCCTCCGCCACCACCTTTCACCACAGAATTACAGTAGAGTTGGATGAGCAACACCACTGCCACCGCCGGCTGTCTTTCCGCACTTGCTCTTTCACCTTCTCCACCAATGCCTTACACCCTTTGCCATCAATATGCTTATAATGTGTGAGTATTGGTTTAGTGGTAAAGTAGTATAGTGGTTGATGTCTGAAGCTAAAGGTCTCCGATTCGAGTTTATCATGATGCAGCCTATAAAATTTATATTTATCCAATAAAAAATACTTATATATGCATATCGGTGCATCATTAATTTAATTAGAAAGACATATCTTATGCTTTTAGGGCAATTACTTTTGAGTACCAAGATAGATAGATAAAAATAGTGTAAATAAATAAAAATAATATAAGTTAATCCATTATTTATTAAGATTTATCGGAGCTTTGGAATATCTAAAGGCTCTTGATAATTTCAATCGTTTAGTATAAGAATAAAAATACTAAATCATATATTTTATCAATTATGAAAAATAAACACAACTTTATGATTTTAACCACTTTTTTCTTTATAGCATTTAGGAAATATTTAAGCAAAAAAGACAATTTACAGTAACAATTTTTTTTTAACCAACTCATTTATATATCTATATATCTGTATATATACAGGGGTGTATTAGGGTGCATCCACACTCTAATTGCATAACTAAGACCAAAATTAGACCATTAGATTTGATGATGGACGGTCGCGTTTCAATTTCTATCATTACACTAATTAAACCGTGTCATTAAGGGGTAAAACGGTCCTGCGTCAAAAAATGGCGTAACTAAATACATGGAAGATACTGTCAAATATGAAATTGATTATCTCCCATATATGCACGACTCTTAATGCAATCTAATATTCCAAAATTATTATTGAAAATATATATTTGTGCATAATTAGTAAAATCACTCTCTTCTTCGTCTCCATACTCTCATCACAGATTTTTTTGGGCACCGTCATTTTTCCGAAAAAGTATTCTTTTATTTTTTGGGCGTTGTCATTATTTGTCATTATTCCGAAAAAAATAGTAGTTCATCTTCTTCTTCGGAGCGATTCTCCAAATGACGACAACTAGAGTTCTGGTAGCAAAGCTTAAGTCCACTTCAACAGGTCAGTGAAACTCAAATAACAGATTTTTTGTTGTGAAAATAATAAGATGATGATGTGGACATTCTCTTGTGGTTTTTCCAATGAAAGATCATTATTGTTTAAGACATGCAATTATCTAATATGTCGATTTTCTACATATAGTTCTGTTTTTTGGAAAAAAAAGTCTTATTTGATTTGTATCTAAATTTTGTTATTATTATCTTGTTAGACTGTGTTCTATGCTGTATTGAAAAATTCAGTCATTTTCAAAATTAATGATACATTTGTGTATTGATAATGATATTAACGAAAAAGAAAAGTGATGTTATGTTTACCTGGAATTATTGAAAATTGAGTCTTTTGCAAAAAAAAAAAACAAAAAATGATACATTCGAGTTTAGGGTATTCGTGTTGGGGGATTATTATCTAATTTTTGTGATGTAATGATGTTGTGGCATATGGAGGTGATTTTGATTTTCTTGTTACAGTGTTATTTGCTTTCAACTGGAGCCGCCTCCTTCAATCTCCTTCTCCCTTATTTTTTCTCCGGTGAACAACTCATCGTCCGCCTCTCGTTTGCCGATGGCGACGGCCCGACCACCGAGCGTCGTCCTCATTCTCTCTTCTTTGTTCTCAGCTTCTATTATTCGGTGGTGGTTTCTTCTCCGTTCGGTGGCTTCACCGGTGCCCTCCACTGTTGTCGGCTTCTCGTAGCCTGTTCTTCTTCTCCTATCCGACCACGTGCTTCAATCGTCCTGGTTGCATTCTTCTCGTCGGCGGCTTGCTGCCTCTTGTTCTCTTCTCGGCCCGGCCTCGGCTTTTCCCTTCCCAGAAGCCTCGACTTCTCCGACATCCTCAGTTTGGAGACGAATCATCCGGCCAAACTGTTTCTTTCCCCCTCGGGCGGTAATTCGTCGTTACTGCATCTGTTTTGTAATAGATTTGTTTTTTTATAGTTTAGGTTCAAGGACGCACAACATCAATGAACTTCACTGCCTCTTGTATCGTGTTAACTCGGACATATTTGTTTTCTTCCAGTATAAACACAATAATTTTCTATATTAAAGAATTGGCTAGTGTGGTGTTTTTAGTGTGATTTGGATTGGTTGCATGAATTGGATGATTTTGGAGATTTTAATTGTGGGAAGAATTTGGATTTGATAATTTTCAGCAATTTGAGGTTTGGGTTCGAATGGATTGAAAATTTTAGATTAGCTTATGGATTTTTCTTTTGTTTTTGTTTGGAACAAACTAATGAATTATGGATCGTTAGTTGCTTTGATACAATGTTGGAAAATAGAATCGTAATGCGGAAGCTAAAATGCCGAAAATAAAAATACGAAAAAAATTAAAATACTACATTATATGAGACTAAATTGAATTATTACTCTACTGCATTCAACTCTTTATATTGAGTGAATTAAAGATTTCTAACTTAACTAAAATTTTAACTTAACTAAAATTTTAAAATATCTTCTAACTTAACTAAAATTTTAAAATATATACTATATTAACATGTAACTCTATCAGTTACTAAATAGATTTATTTGTTTTTATTTAGGCTTGATTTTTCTTTGATTATAACTTTGATATTCTCTTTATTCCAATATATATGAGAATTTGAAGTTTCCAACTTAAATGATTTGAGTATAATTCCAAAGGGCATATGTTGTTGTATTTGAACAAATTAATTAGAAAAACGAATTTAAGTCTACAATGACAAACTGTACTGTGTCATAGTTTGTTTACGTTGGACGAAAAAGGGTAGGCCAATATTACAATCATTATTAGGTTTATATTAAATAGTTTTGATCTATATTTCATTGTGGATTTAAAAATTATTTCCTAAATTTGTATCCATTTAATATTATGCACTCTTTTCTTCATAAATTCCAATTTGAATGTGGACTTGAAAAGGTAATTTAATTAGGTGAAGATTTAAATCATCTTATAATTAAGTCATATATAATTAGAGATGTTAATGTGGGTCGAAACATATGGATTGATCCGATTAACTTGATAATTCGATAGGCTCAGGGTTGAAAAATTATATCTCGAAAAAAATCCAAACACGAATGACCCAAAATTGAATAGCCCACAACCCGATAAGGTTGGCCTGAAGATAGCCGAGCTCAATAAGGTCGATCTGAAAATTAGCGAGTTCTAATTATTTAGTTTTCAAATTTAATTACTTTAATTTTTTCAAAATTTTGAAAGTTAGTATAATGAGTTTCGTTTTCAAATGTATGTAAAAATGCATTTTGATTCAATATTTTGAAAGTTATATTTATCATTTTATTTTTTTATATTTTACTATATTTAATATAAAACGTTTAGATTCAAAATTTTAAAAACGATAATCATTTATGAAAAATGTATGTTCTTACTTATCTAAGAGTCACATATCAGTTTTAAGTTGAATCGACATTCATATATGGATGTATTTCTTTGTTAGTAATATATAATTATCAAAGTTAATATATTAATTAAAAAATTTATAATTTTTTCTTATCACGATTAGTCCGATGGGTTAGCCCAAAGTCCTATAATTTAAGATTAAAGTTGATAATTTCTAATACGAAAAAATCACAACTCAAATAATCTGTAACTGAATAGCACAACAACCTAATAAAATTGGCCCAAACACCATTAACATCCCTAAATATAACCCATCAAATCATTCAAACAGATCCCTCAAAATGAGCAAATGAACTTGTCCAAAGAACCTCAATGAAGATATATATTATTATGAATTGATTTTATAGTGCATAAAGTTTATTGTAAATTTTAAACACATTTTAACCTTTTACTTTTGCGATTCGCAGATTTGAACAGTGATACATTATTTTTAGGCAGCTATAAATTTGGTATCATATTTGATTTTGTCATCTAGTCACACCGTACTTCATCTGGGCCAGTGCATATTTATATATATTCCTCTGCCTTAAAATATATTCATTGGTAGTTCTTAGATTTCGTTGACAAAATAATAGTGATATATAATATGGGATACGTTAAAGATGGAATCTTGACCGAAGAAAAGTTACTTGATTGGATTGTTAATTTTTAAATAACTAAATATATGTTTAGTGTGCAATGTTTTATAATACTAATTAAGTTAATACACATTTGCAAATGCACCCTTAAAATACTTTTTTCAACCATATGTTATATTCTCAAAACGAAAAAAAAAATAATTAGAACGCCCATCTCTCTTGTAGTTCTTACAAATTCTAAGATGGAAAACACAAAAAAATATTTTCAATATTAAAATCTTTGAATTGAGTTCCACCAACGTGCATTTTATGTGTATAGGAGGTTCCAACACACAACATTCAACCTCAAAACGCAACAAAGACTGTCGTGCAAGATATGATGACGTTCAACCTCAAAACTAGGGGTGAGTATTCGGATTTCGATTCGGATTTTTGCCTAATCCGAACCGAACCGAATTATCTGAAAATCCGAATCCGAAAATCCGAAATCCGAACTTCCAAATCTGATCCGAACCGAAAATTCGAAATTGTATAAAAAATCCAAAAAACCTAACAAAAATCTGAAAATCCGAAATCCGAAAATCTGAAAATTATAAAATAATTTTTCTTTAATACCATAAGGTTGGTTGTATATAAAATATCATGTTTTAATATTTATGTAATAAGAGTGTAAATTGAAAGTCTTAATTAGAATAAATATATATACACTAAAAATATATTTCGGATTTATTCGGTCTTTAATATATCCGATCCGAAAATTCAAAATTTGGCAAAATGTAATCCGAACCGAACCGAACCGAAAATCCGAACCAAATTTTAAATTTTGGTTTGGTTCGGATTAAATATTCGGGTTTCGTATATTTTGCTCACCCCTACTCAAAACACAACAACTTATATTTTTTAATTCTTTTTTTTTTTTTTGTCGATGTCGGTGCAAAATAAAATAAGAATTGTAACCATTTTGCTTCTACAAAATTCATTATTTTCCTCAATAATTACAAGAATCCTAGAAAAAGGTTAAGTTTGAGGAAAATTATAAGAACCCTAAATCAGCCTCCAAAAGATACTTATGCAACACCTAAATTAGTATGAATGTAGGCGTTTTAGCAGTTTTTATTTTGTATTTTTTTCTTTCACTTATTACTCGTTTTCAGATTTGATATCTTTGTAAGACATGTTACTTTAAGCTATTTGACGGCACAATTGACTACTAATTTGACGGCTTGATGACGATATTTAAATAAACAATCACTACTTTAGAAGACATGTTACTTTAAACCTATTTGACGCCACAATTAGCTACCCAATGTGACGGCTTGATGATAATAATTAAATAAACAATCAGTACTTTAAATACCCGATGTGAAATTTTTTGGCGCCAGAATCATTAATTTCAAATTTTGTTGAGGTAATTTTTCTTCTATAAATAGAGGAAGTGCAGTGTGAGCGACTATATTTCATCAACTTCAGGTTGTATTCTTTCTTCCTGTCGAAATTTTCTGCATTTTTTAAAATTTGGGTTTAGATTTTTCTTCTTCTGTATTGAATTTTTGTCCAATTTCTCGGATATGCAAATGTGTATTCATCTTTGATGAGTGAGTGTTGTATTTTTTTCTCTTTTTAAAATGCAGTTAAATTGCTGCTATTATAATTTTCCAATAGTTGCGGCCGCAAACTTTTTTTTCTCCAAACTGCAAATTTCTTTTAAAGAGCTGCTACCATGGCTCCTTTCATAACTACCCTTACAAATTTGACTGGAACAAGAGTAACACAAGCAATAAAAGTGAGACGTGTTCATTTTTACAACACTTTTTGGGGTGGAAATATGCATGAAGTTGTGACTTTGGATAGAAAATTGTGAAAAATATTATTTGTTCTCTTGATCAGTGACACACAGTACCCTCCAACATCCAAAAGTCTAATTAACAAAATGAAACAACCCCAATTAATCTACTTTGGGTCGGCATTGTGAAGCCATATCATACTTAAAATGTATGCAATTGTGTAGATCTTCATAAGGGTATCCAAATATTTAAGGAAGAAGCTATTAGAATAGAGGAATAAAACATAGTATAAGGTATCAGATCTGTGTCGATTTGGCGATGATATGCAAAAAAATAACTAGAATTTATATTCTTGGCTTAGATTGAAACTATTTCATACAACATTCCAAGAAATCTAAAGAAAGATTTAAAATTCTGTAGTTAAGAATGTAGATCTATGTCACGAGTACTATATAATTTGGTACTTTGGTAGATCCATAACGTCTTCAAAAGTATAATTAAGAAAATAAAAACACCCTAAGAGATCATCTTTGCATCGGCATTGTGAAGCGTACGGAAAATGTACGTTATTGTATAGATCTTCAGAAGGGTATCAAAATATCGAAAGAAAAAGCTATTAAAATAAAGGAAAAAAAACTAACAAATCATCTTTGCATCGACATTATGAAGCGTATCTCGTACTAAAAATGTAATTTACTGCGTAGATCTTCAGAAGGTATCCAGATATCGAACGAAAAAGCTATTAGAACAAAGGGAAAAAACCCTAACAAATCATCTTTGCATCGGAATTGTGAAGCCTATTTCGTACCGAAAATATGTGTTATTGTGTAGATCTTCAAAAGGGTATTAAATATCGAATGAAAAAATTATTAGAACAAAGAAAAATAAAACACCCTAACAGATCATCTTTGCATCGACATTATGAAGTCTATTTCGTACTGAAAATGTATGTTATTGGGTAAATCTTCATAAAGGTATCAAAATATTGAATGAAAAACCCATTACAACAGAGCGGAAAAATTCTTTGGCCAAAAAAGATATAGTTACGCGGGGACTTTGCAGAGACGTTTAGATCTAAACTCATATGCTTTGTTTTGCCAGATTTTAACAACAATTATTTTTGCTAGCTTAAATCTTCAGAAGTTTTATGTGAGTTGAATGGGTTGACGGATTGTTTTTCCCATGGCCCATAAACGAGCAAATACCGTAATTATCAGTGTTTTAAAAATTGGACCGGATCGGCCGGTTCGGCCGCGAACCGGTGACCGATTGAACCGATTTTTTGATTTTTTTTGATATTTTTCAAAATATGATTTTATTTTGTGGTTGATAGGATTGGAACCTTTGACCATTGATAAGATATGATGTACTTTATCCATTGAGCTACAAGAACTTTTATGATATTATATGAACTTTAAATATTCTTATATATAACACATCAAAAATAATTTATCTACACCAACTATTTATTCGTATTTGATACACAATATCTCATAATTTACTAAACACATGATTATTTTATCTACTTTTTTATCAACTTCATTAGATAATAGTTTTAACTCTTGAGAAATGGTGATATGTATTAAAATTATATGCAAAAAATAATTATTAACTTCAAAAATGCATTTGAAGCATGATGCGTTTAACAACAAACGATTCTAAAAGTAATAAAAGCACAAACTCAAAATTGATAAAATAATTCACGCCTTCAAGTAAAATTATAAAATTAATAGGCTTTGTTATGCATAAAATAACTAATTAATTTTTACTTTTATATTTTAATTGATATATATTTAATTGCATTTTATTATTTACTTAATTGTATTTATATTTTCATTCATTAAATCTTAATATTAATTATGTATATATATATTTAATTATATATATATATATATACATTTATATGTATATATATCAATGTATTTTGTGTAATATATAGTTAATTATATTTTATTATTTACTAAATTTATATTTTTTATAATATACATATATATTTGCTACAGTATTTCGGTTCGACCAATGGTTTGGCTGATTCGAACTGTTGAACCATAAACCGATAGCTTTGTTGGTTCGCTCATCGATCCGATTTTTAAAACACTGGTAATGTGTACCTTTTTTGTACAATATATCAAAGTTGTAATAGTTTTTTTTTTTTTTTTTTTTTTTTTTTTTTTTTTTTTTTTGCTGTTTGAATGTTTATAGCCACATAAATACTTTTTATAGGGCATTTGTAATATCTACTCTAATTGTCTACGTAAATCACATAAATTTGTTTATTGGATGCCATTAATTGTTGATGGTATATTTTTGTAAATCCATGTTTTGTCAGCTTTTTTTGGGTGTAATGTGTAGAGTTATGTAACAAGTTATGTCATTATCTGTTTCACTTATTGTTAATGTGCTCAATTACATTTCAATTCGCATAATTGCAGAATTGGTCGACTAAACTTAATTTACCTTAATTTCACATTTTCCAATTACTATATAAACTTTAAAATAATCAAAATTGTGCACAAAATTAATAAACTTAAATTAGGAGTACATGTCATGTTTGTGAGAATTGACTATATACAACACAATATAATCTCTCTCTTTGTCGAAAATACCATACGAAGGAACGTGAGATTGTTTCAGAATATCAATCAATTCAAATGTTAAATGACAATACTAAAATTTATCGTTATTAGTAATACATAATTATGTACTGCTTAGATTATTGTAAATGTCGTCTGCCGTGAATTGCGCTGGTGCTGATCTAGTTTACGAAAAAAAAAGTAGATGAGAGAATGGTACAAAGAGCTTAATTGCGAGCCGATATTTCTTTTGTAGGTTGGGCGAGATTATGATTGATCACGAGATTAGCTGTATGAGATTATACCATAAATTACATACTGCATTAAGACTTACTAGCCGAATATTGGTTGTGGAATCAAATGGTTTTCAATCTCAAATACCGAACTGGCTCATCATAGACTATTTCAATAAAGGTCTCACAATTTAATGATGCATATATTTGAAGCCTCAATTTTCCCTACTTGAGGCAATGACCTCAAATTTCTGATGGAAAAAGACATCCTAATGATTTTTGGGTTAATGTAGACTCAACTATTGGTTTGCAAATCTAATGATAAAATTATATAATTTGAAAATGTTATGATATAATTAATAAGTTTAAAAAATTATGATAGAATTAATAGAAATATAAAATTGCTTGATATAGAATTAATAAATTTTAAAATTTGAGATAAAAGAAATAAACTTCGTTAAAATTCGAGATAAATTAGATTCTTAATTCTTATATTTTTGTAGCTTAAGAGATCTATTTATAGTTGATGTCCTAACAATTTGCCATCATCCTTTCGTCTTTTAATAATTCTAATATTATATTTTTTTCAAATAAAACATTTATCATTGGGGGTGCTAATATGGTGGGGTCATTAGCAAAAACTAGCTATAGATTTTCACATTCCACATGTTTGGCTTGAAATTGTTACGAGGCACTTGACAAGAAACAAGACAAAAAACGTGGACGGCAGGATTCGAACCTGCGCGGGCAGAGCCCACATGATTTCTAGTCATGCCCGATAACCACTCCGGCACGTCCACTGATGTAAGATATTTCCTCAAACTTCATTATATGTAGTGTGTTTTCTACAATCTCGTATATACAACGTCCTTTTCAGTTTTGAGCAGGGAATAGCCATTCCATCCAAAACGCATGAATTTAGTTATTTCTTTTGAGCAAAAATATTGAATACATTATGTTTTTATATATAATTATGTATATAATATTATTTATTCTATATTTACAAAAAAATGAAAATTAGTTGCAATGATTATTTATTATTAATTAATCAATTTAATTTTATATAACTCGTTTTGAAATTAATTTTGCTGAATTTATTAAAACCGGTATTTTCAAGATGAATTTTTTTTTCATTTAAGAAAAAGAATGAAATTTCCCTAAACTTTATTGATTTTCATAATTCAATCTATAATTTGCTGAAATAAATAAATAACCATTTTTTTTTATTTATTCAGTTTCTACTAATTTTTTTGCCTATGTGTTTAGGCTTCATTGTAAAATAATTTTAATACATTCGAAATCATTTTTAATAAATCTAATCTGATAATATTTTTACTTAATTACATGGATTTATATTTATTATTTAAATTTAGCTTGTTTTGGAATTTATTAGATGACGGGAAAAAAAAATTAGACATGTAAGTTTTATTTTACTATCATATTAATAATATTTATTAGTCACTATATTTTATTTAATTACAAAAAATAGCTATAAAATGAATTATTCAATTTATAAGATAACAATATAAATTAATATTTCATTCGTATCTTTATTTCAGTTTTCATTGCATGGACATATCAAGCATACGAAATGTCATTCTATTTATACTATTATTTCATTCGTAAGTTCATTACATTCATACCTAATTTCATTATTTTATATGAATCGGCTTGTTAGTTCGTGTCTAGGTTGTGGCTAGGAATAAATCTCTTTAAGTCTTGAAGAATTTGGGAACGTTTTTTCTAAAAAATAATTTTTTTTTATAAAAACAATGTATTTTTATTTTTAATTCAAGGGAGAAGTATTTCATTTTTCAATACACCAATGTTTAAAGTTAAAGGAAGTATGGTTCGAATAATGAATATTAGTTTTACTTGTCATGTCCAACACATTCATGAATAATATAAATAAACTACTAAGAATACGAAACGAATGTAGCAAGGAGATGTATCGATTGAAAATTTCGCTTTTGAGTAATAGCGTACAAATCACACATGAAAAAAAATAATTAATGCAATAAATTTGACATATAAAATATTTGTGAATTCAAACAGTCATTTATTTATGATAAGATTACTCACTCTCCCTCCACCTCAATCTCATCTACCTCTCTTTTCTCTTGATTTGCTCGCCAAATTTGGAATCTTGATCGATGAACTTGCCACCATAAATAAATGAATCTCGATGGTTACTTAAATTTCATCCACCTCCATCGTGTATTTATTGTTCGTGCTGATTTTAAAATCAGCACGAACAATTTAGTCGATGTTGAATCGATCCATCTTGCGCAGTTTTAAACTTTTTTTTGTGCAAATACTCGTCTTTAAACTTGACAAAATTTGAAGAGGGTATTTTTCTTAGTCATTTGAAAAAAAGAAAAAGAAAAACCATCACTTTCAAATTATTTTTCTATTAATATTTTTGTCCATATAAAAATTGCCACAATTTATTTTTTAGCCCGTTCATAGAAATTTTGTCACTTTTCATTTATAATAGTAGAATCCACACAACTGATCATATTCACCACATATTTAAAGTGAGTTTCTTATTTCACTTATACCCTATTAAAATCGTGCCACCATCCACAATGAGACAATTTTTTTGTGAACGAGGGAATTTTATTTGTCTTCTACCACCTCTTTCAATAAATTGTTTAATTACCGTCACCTTAAAAATAAAATATTATCTTATTTTAAGTTCATCCTTATATACTACTAATATAAGATGATTCCCCATCGCTAACATACTTATTGGGGGCGTTTGATTTGGTGAGATAGATAAGATAAAGTAGGATTGGATTATTTAGATTATTTAATTCTGCATTTGAATTGATTAATTTTGGTATAGGACAAATTGAAGGATTATGACTAAAATGTAAAAAATTATTATTCTTTTTTTAATATATATATATAATCATGAAAAAATACATAAATGAAGGACAAACCCAATATTAATTTTTGTGGAGTCATTTTGAGAATTTTGTATTATGAATTAGAGGATGATAATAATCAATCCAATTTTAGAGTGATAAAATAATCAGTGAATATGTGCAGATCCAGTTATTTATAACGAATCTAATTATGCAGATCAAATATTTGATTAAATTGAACTATTTTATCAATTATATATC
>JAYDZE010291832.1:0-18897 GCA_034509125.1 Monilaria moniliformis | reverse complement strand
TTTGAAATCTGATCTGAATGTTTATGCAGTGGACATGATTTGAAATTTTATAAGTACTTTATTATGCTTCTTGTGGCCAAATAGCAAATCTCAACCTTGTGGCATCTCTTACTCGACTGGGAAACTGGTCGGGTGAGGGGTGTTACATAAATCCAGTTCACTGTTTTTCTATTTTTGATCTTCTTCTTTCATTTTGAGCATTTTATATCTTTTTGACCTCTTCAAGTTGTTAATTCAATATTCTTCATCCAATCAATTCTTCAAGAGCATGCAAAACTTGATGGACTTCGGAGTTAATCAAGTTCTTTTATCGGTTACCATCATCGCACCTGAACTAAAAGCATTTTCGGATGCTACCCTGGACATTTGACATGTTAGTAGATTACGTGCAATAATAGATAAAATTGGATAATTTTTTGTCCCATTTCCCACGAATGCAAAATATCAAAATCTTCCGAATTTTTCACCAAATCTAAATTTAAACAATGTTGAAGTTCATTTGTTGACTTTGTTCTAGCATAGTTTTCATCCTGTTTAGTTTATCTAGAAGTGCATAAGTAGAAGAAGAACTACTATTGTTACTTTTGTTAGCAGATGATGACATAATAGTTGTTATTGTATTTTTGAAACTAGAAGTGTATGAACTATCATCTAATTGTTCATTCGTTATTGGATTTTGAATACCAAGACATGAGTAATATTCTCAAGATAAATTTCACAACCATCCCTTTTACATCTTAGATAAAAAATATAAGAAAAAATAGCAAAAAAATGAACACTTTCATAATACTTTTTCCATCTAGTCTCCATTTTTTCAATAATTTCTTTTACATTTTCCGTATGTCTATGCTTATCAAATATTTTAACAATATTAATCATTTCACGCAACATAGTATTAGACGTAAGATAGTAACAACTGGACATAATATTAGTCATACCATTAAATATTTGTAAAACATGAACTAATATATCAATAATCTCTCAATTCGTTTCACTAATGTAACTGATTCTAGAATTATTTTCTTCTTTAATATAACGTATTATTATTGAAGAATAAGGTTTAGCTTCCACTAGCATCCTATAAGTTGAAGACCACCTAGTCTTTACATCAATATAAGGAATTTTAAATTTTATTTTGCACTTTTTACCATTCATCTATATTTTTGCAACCTAACCGGTGATGAGGTAATAAATAACAAACAATCGCTTATAAGATCCATATGAGGTCTAACACTTTGCATTTCATCACAATCAAAATCGGCAACAATCGGCAGCGACAACAATTAAGAACAATCGAAACCGGCAAAAATCGACAATCGACAACAATCCACAACAGAAATTGGCAACAAATTTAGAATTTTAGAATTGAAGAATAGAGAGAGGATAAATGAATTCAAAATGTGATTAATTTGAACATTACTTATATTTATAGATGCATGCAGGAGGTTGGAGAAGAGAAGGTACAAAATAATCGTTGCCCATTGCAGAGCCGTTCTTCTTCATCTTTCATCCTCAAATTTGGGGCTTAGCTAGGTTGTAGTCGTTGGACATAATAAATTACAACAACTCTATCTGATTCACGAAAAAGAGAAAGAAAAGGAAGAAATAAGAATAAAAAAATTAAAAGAAGAAAGAGAAAGAAAAGGAAACGACGAAAGATAAAGAAAAGGAAGAAATAAGAATAAAAAAATAAAAGAAGAAAGGGAAAAGAAAGACATAGTAAGAATAAGACAAATTAAAGGTGTGCAACTTGTAATTTGCAAGGGCGCAAAAAATTAAAATATTAAAAGGAATGGCTCGTGGTGTGGTGTCAGTGAGCAACCTGCAATTCAAGGCTGAAAAAAATTAAAAAGAATGCATGGAGAAGAATCGACCTCAAGATAAACCAAAGTTATTTTTATAATTATTATGGTATTTATTTATTAATAGTTAAAGCATTTAAAATGGGCCTTATTTGGGCCCAAGCCAGGTATAGGTCTGAGCCGATCCTGGGTTGGGCTTTAAACAGATTTGGCCCGGTCCTGGATTTAAAAAAAGTCCCGATTAGAGCCCGTTTCAACCGAGTGGCCCAACCCAAGCATGTTTCATTCTGCCACCGGCCCGCACGACTCGTTTGACAAGTCTAATTGAGATAAATCAGGAAATGAATTAACTATTTTGTTTCCGGAAAATTGCAAGTAATTATATATAAATGAAATAATAATGGGGTTATGAAATTATGTGGTTGGTCCTTGATTTGGGACCTAATTATTTACAGAAAAAATATATATCTTTTTTGGAGGGTCGTGAATAGTGATATGTGGAAACACAAGACATTAAATTAGGTCTAAGCATGTTTTTAGTTAGTGATCACTAAACTATATTAGATACACTAACTTTCATTTTATGCACCTAACTATTATGATTTTCCATTATCCCAAGAAATACTACACTAAGGAAGTGTTTGCTAAGGCCGATTAGGCCAAGATAGAGGGGTTAGCATGACTCAAACTTGCATTTGGTAGCACATTTATCTTATCATGGAGGCCTGCGTTTCATCATCGGCCTGACCAAGGCTTGCAAAAATTGAGTGTTTGATCCAGATAAAGAATCGTACCAAATAGGTGCAATTGTGAATATGCCTAGGAAACTGGACCACGATTGAATGCTTGAATGTCTCTATTGCCCCCAGATTTCTCCCCCGATTCGTCTCTTCCCATTTCATTACAGCTTCATCGTGATTATTTCTGGAGCCATCTAACCTCCCCCCCTTCCCAACTGGTACGTCCTCACCCCAGCCGCCCTCCTAGGCATTGAAGGTCGAAATATAAAAAAATGAAATCAAAGGGATTCCAATAGGAACAGAGTTGTGAGGAAATTTTCATCACCAGAGTTTTTCAAACTGTGTCGTCGGCGAACTTAAAGAGGACAGCGTCGTGGATAAACCAGATGTCTGTTGGTTTGCGGCTGGCGGCTCATTCGATCTGGGGTTAGGGTTCTCCACAGAATGGGGAATTATTGGGCGAGAGTAAAATGGGCAAATAATGTTTCCCCCAAAACCTCAATCACGTATACTCTAGGATTTTTATGGAATTTTCTAATTTGAACGAGGATAAAATTGTCATTTTTACTTGTTACTGGTTTACAAACATGGGTACGACTTTTTAAATGACTACCAAACACACAATCAAGTCTTCCTATCTAGTCAAATAATGACCATTATCTGCAATACCATCTTGCCATACTTAATCTCATCTACCCTAGCAAACAACCCCTAAACATATAAATTAACTATATTTATTATTTATTTAATAACTTTACTTAAAAAAATATGAATATTTCGAAGACTTTGAGGTTCATATCAAAAATTTACATTCATCTAACAGAAAATGCATATGTAATAGATTTTCAAAGTGAAAATACCTCTTAGTCATGGTCGAAAGCGCAAGACAAAGAAAATCCAATTCTCCTAAGACTTGAGAGTCTATGGGGACTCTTCAGAGTCCCCAAAGAAATGGAGCATTTCTCTACACACGCAATCTGTACTAATTAATGAATGATAAACAGCTGGTTAATTTCAGTCTATTATTCATTTATGAAAATTGAGTTACCGACCTGCACCCACCCCAGAGTATATGCTTCAACAAGAATCACACAAGGGTAGATTAGAAACCTCTGGAAAATGCCCGCCCGTCACCCAGCGGATAAAGTACATTACATAGTACAGGGATTGGCGATTTACCCATTCAGTGACTTTGGCACTGGACGTTTCCAAAACGGGTACTATCGGGTCGGGTCAATTCAATAATAGACGCTTGTTGGCATTCCACCCTTACTTCTCCTTTCAGGGCCTATCCGAAAGAGAATCCAGAACTATAATTTGAGAACCGATCAGTATTAAAAAGCAATGAAATGAAAACTGCAAGGAAATTAAAAACACTTTTAGCTACTTAATTTATTAATGACATGGTATGGGAATTTTCTCTATTGATCAACGAATTTAATTGTTAGAAAAATGTGATATTTACACATTTTACTGTACAAAGTCAATGTTTAATTAGCTCATGAACTCACTTTTAAATAATTATCATATTCTAAGACTTTTGGGATGTCCTACTATTTAATTTAAGTTAACGAGTGAACTTTAAATTTAGTCCCTGAAAGTAGGGGTTTCACTTTGCGGTCCCTAGAGATGAAAATGCACATTTGCGATTTATGGAGATGAGCTTAATATCATTTTTGGTCAGTTTCCACTTTTTAACCTATTTTTCTTCCAAAAACGTCCCCCAACCCTTTGAGGGTATAAATGTATTTTTACGAATTCACTTTTTGACAACTAACACATGCTCAACTTTTCAGAGCAACTTTTGCAGATTTGTTTTTTATTTGACATATTTTTTGCTATACTCTCTCTCTCTTCAAATATATAATTAAACTTCTTCTTCTTCAAGTATATATGTTAAAAACGTTGGGTAATGCCAGGATAAGGACCCGATCCACTTCTAACAAATTGCAACTTGTATTTATTTTATTGAATTAGGAAATATAAAGAAGTAATACTAGGATGAGATTAGTTGATAAAGAACATAGAAAAAGCGTGGAAAGTTGGAGTCACGTCATTAAATATTTGATTAAATACAATAATCAGCAAGCCTTGCGACGCGTGAATGGAAAAATCTAATGTTACAATTTTTGGGAAAAGTCTAAGTTATGTTAAATTCCATGTGACTTGTGTTTTTGAATTTAAATCATATGTTTGATTTTTTTAAGCATATGCATGGCTTGTTTTTACTTTTAAGTAGTCACTTTCTTCCACATCCTTTTCAGCCATAAAATTCATAAATATATATATAATAATCAGGAGTAGGTATATAGAATAGACAAATTTTATATATTTTTATCCTAGAAATTATTACCCAAATGAATTAATTCTCTTCCTTTATACGAAATTTTACCAACTAAAACTACTTAAAAAATTACTTTTTAATTAATTTCCTTTTGGCGATGCGTCTTTATATTTGAGTCAGATCATCTATTGCATAATATATCCAAAATCTCTTATTTCAATATGAAAATAATTATACTTATAAATAATTGTCACATAGGAAAGGAAATCAAAATTTTACTAAATTTAACTTACGGATAAAATTATTTATTAATTTATTTATATACATACACAATGGAGGGTCCTAACCAAATTCTACCTCATTGTTTCAATACAAAGTACATACAATAAATCTATATAAGAGACGTAGTTAACCTTAAGTCACAAGACAAATAGCTCAAGAAACAAGTTGTGAGTGGTACCTATTATGATATTTTGCAGATACTTAGATAACTATTATGATATTTTGCTAAAATTTAGGTATCTTTTGGGGATTTGTTGAAATTTTCAAAATTTTATTTGATTTTTTCTAAAATTCCCAATTCTATTTTATTAATTATCCTGGTGAGGGTAATGTTTTTGCCAAATATAAATCAGTTGTAATTTAGTTTATTATCCGTTTTATTGTTGGCAATTTTATCCGTATTTTAAGTGGATTAAATGTTCTTATCTGCTGATGTGATAATTATGCAAAAACCATATGTTAACTGTTGTGGGCTTAGGCACGATTTGACAGCCATGACACCTTAATGGTCTCTGGTTTATCTGTCACGTCGTGGGACTAGAAAATATTGTTTGAGCATTGATCAATATTTGACCACCCTAGTGGCGTACTTGGTTCAATATTCACATATAGTAGAAACATGAATATTTGATTATGTCTGCTTTAATAAAGTGAGATTGCTTGAAAACAAGACAACTTAGTAACTAGTGCTATTATCCAGGGCAATACTATGAGAATATCAGCTGTTGCAGTGGAAATCGTGCAAGTAATGATAATTAGTTTAGAGATTTGTTATATATGCTTATCTAGAAAGAACGCAAGTTCAATTTCTAAAATAGTAATAAATGGATAAATTGTTTCTTTTGATAATCTAATGGTTATCAAGAAATATAACATTATTATCTGTTTCGCATATTAATTACAATCCCTACACTACAAATTATGCACAATTCAATAGAACAAATAATTATAACTTGTCAAATGAATTCTAAAAGAGAAGTCTCCAAGTTCCATGAATGATACATATATTTTGGAATTAAGAATTGGTCATACTGACCTTAAATGATCCAAAAGTTGGCGGACCACAGTCCATAGTAGGATTTATGCGTAGAACCTTTTTACAACTTGCAAATAATTATTGGAAAACTCTTTCGAGGTTAAGGGATTAGGGCCAATGATGTGTTAGAACTCATTCATTTATGATATTTGTAGATCAAAATCGATTCAAGTTAAGGTTGTCTTAGATTATTTTCGATTTTTGTCTATGATTACTCTAAATATGAATATGCCTTATTGATACGCCACAAGTTAGGAATCTTTGAGTTATCAAAGAATCCAAATCAAGTGTGGCAATGTAGCTTAGAAAGACTACCAAGTGTCAATGATCCGATCGTAGATGTAAATAACTTAACAGTGATTTTAAGGACTACTAATCAAAAGCGAGAATCACATTCCAATTGACTACATCTCATTTCTGAAACAGAATGATGTAGTAGAAAAGAGAATTTATTCTTCAGAAATGGTTAGATAAATGATAAGTTATTAAATAATTGCCTATTTCGACAGTAATGTGCATTTTAAGTTGGTACTATAAATCGATCCTCAAGATTCAAATTGAGTTGTGAATTGGGCGACAGCCTAGTTTAAGACATCTTATGGTTTGTAATTGACCAACACTCGTGTTGGAGAAGGACAACGATTAGATTGACACCTCATTATAAAATGTATTTGTGTATGAGTATTATAAATGAAACAAAATTGTGGAATTTCCATTGTTCTAAGTATCATAAGGACATTGGTTATACCAATGCCCAACTCTCAAGATTGAACTAAATGAAAACCACAAACCTAATAAGTCGAGAGTTTTAAAGCAATTAAAAGCTATCAGTATACAACATATCAAAGAGAAAATACAGATTATATGGCAGCTTGATGCTCCGCACTGCTGCCAAACCCTAATTATCACGTATACACATTGATAGCATTCCACAATATTTAGGAAGTTTTGTAAATGAACGTCAAGACTAAGGAAAAGTCTTGAGGAGACCATCTACATGGAACTACCTAAAGAATTTGCAGTTAGAGCAAATGAACATATGATGTAAAAGCTTAAAAAAATTCATTAATGAACTTAAGGTAGCTTAAAGATCATAAAACCTTTGTTTTTCGTCAGGTGGTCAAATTCTAAGAATTTTAATGGTGCCCTGGAAAAACTTGTTACATGTGATAAGAAATTAGGGGAATTCTTGGTTTCATACGTAGATGACATCCTATTGATTGACAACGACAAGAAGATGTCAGTGGGTGTAAGAGTATGGTTATCCAAATAATTGAGATAGAGGATTAGGGAGACATATAGCCATATTCTTAGGCTAATCTTAAGAAGGAAATGTTGTGTTTGTCTCTGAAATCTTACATTGTGACTGTGCTTAAGAACTTAAGTATGTAAGATTCCATTAAATGGTCTTTACCTTTTGAGATGGACCCTATCTAATGTATGTGTTTTACGACACAAAATTATAGAGTAAGTGAACAAGTTTCAATTTACTTGTGCACATGGAAATCTCATAGATATTACAATCTACATAGTACCTGATGTTTACTTTGCTTTGGCATAGTAGCAAATTATCAGTTTAACCCTAGTCAAGACATTGAACTGTGTAAAGAATATACTCAAGTACCTTAGGAGGTCGAGGAATATATATATATTTACTAGTCAAACAATCTATGTCATGTGGGTTGTACAAATTTATTCCAAAGCTAATTACGGATTAGAAGCATGTGTTTACCTTAGGAAGTTGAGCTGTCTAATGGAGAAATGTGAATCAGAAGCGTTTCTGAATCACGGATTCCACCATATTAGTGAATGTAACCGTTCTCATGATTACATAGAAAAACACTTAGCTCAAGAACTTCCTAATGGATCTAACATGTAGTCTAGAATATGCCTAATGAGTATTATAGTCTGCTGTGAAAACTCAGGTATCATGACAAATTCGAAAGAACTACGAGCTGATAAAACTATCAAAACATATAAAGAAAAAGCACCATTTCGTAAGAATGGAAACTCTGTGATGACAAGAATTGCATAGCCTCATACCCTGACCACTTATTTCATAAGTTGATGATGCATGAAGAATCATCAAGTGAAATACATGGGCATGAGATACATATCAACACTTTCTGAGTACAAGTGGAAGAATGATAGATAGGGGTATATACTCGAAATTATGTTTCAAGTATAAGTGGGAGATTGTTGGGATTGTATACTAGAAATCATGCTTTACGAGTTGTATTAATAACCCTAATAACTACTATTCTCCATCTCTTGTGAAGATATATTATTTTGCATGGTTTGCCTTTTATAATTTGGTGATTATATTGTGAATAAATATAATCTGTAATTATAATTGAGTATGCAAGTCTAGGTCTTCGGCATTGTAGACTGATTGGTGGTCAGGATATTACTAAAGGTCTCCCAGTTTGTGCCTTACAGAAGAAAATGAAGTTTCACAACATAGATAGAATTGGACGATCTATCATGAAAGTTTGCATGTCAGTCTGAAAGTATCACAACCTTGGGAGACTAACGACACTAGTTTGCACATTGAATGGATTAAGTTGAGATAAGACTTTCTTACTGATTACTGAAAGATGAGATCTTGGTGATTGTTTACTTCTGAATCATTGTATATATCATTAAGCATACGGTATTGGTTATGCATTGCTTTGACTTATCAAAATGAGTGGTTTTTTCGTAGCCCAAGAATCCTGATATCTTGAGCAATGGTACTTAATATCTGGTACTTAATATCTAGCGGTGCTAGGATTATATTGCATTGAATCGTGTGTTGGAGAACTAGTTTGATAATATCCCCAAGAGGTATCTGAGAAAAATAATTTATTATACGAAAACCGGCCAGTTCGAATTTATTCCAGTATAATAAATAATATTCTTGAACTAGACCACTCTTGATAAAACATATTAATTAATTAAAGCCATCAACAGACTTAAATTAAATAATGGATATTAGAATCTTAAATGCAGGAAATTAATTAGTTAAAAATGAAGCTCAAATTATTCATAATTTGGATATGGATGGGTAAGTTATTATTAATTTCTGTAGTAGTCCAAATTAAGATTCTATTTGGTTTTAATTAAATTATGGCTCAATTTAATTAGTGAAAGCCCAATAAGGAGGCCCAATCAAAATTTAGTTGGATCCCTAGCCTAGCCCATTACATATTCTATAAATAGGGGACTAGAAAATTAAATTCAGTATGTCAGTATACAGAGAAACATGCCAAAATGTGTTTTCTCTATGTTTATCTCTATTTTATTTGTTTTCTTCACTCTAGCTATAGGTTTGATAGAATATAGGGCACCATACATTCAAACGTGGATTTGGGTAATAGGCTAGAAAATTTGATGTAGAATATTGGAAGAGTGGTGGGAGTTGCAAGCCATCGTCTACAAACCGAAGATCTGTAATTAAAGGTATGATTCAAACTCTTAGATATCATGATCTAGGATTTCGGATTAATTAATTGGCAATTTATGTTCTAGGCAGATTTAGTTAAATCGAATGATAATTAAATTCTAAACACTATTCCATGAGATCCCGAATTTAAGAGAATCCTCCCCCGATCTCCGCCATCGAACTTTCCTAAAATACTCCTCTCTTCCTTTTCTTGTGTGCCCTTTTTTACCGACCAACTCTTTATACCCTACAAATTCCTGCCCTACTTTTATATCTTTTTATGTTTTAACTGCTTTTCTTTATTCCCAATTACTAATGTACATTACATATTTTTTAACGTGGTTTACACCGTTTACTATATCTTTATAAATTTTTCAAAAAATTGGATTGAGTTCATTATATTTGCATATGTGATATTCACAATTTAAAAGTGATCCTTTCTTTTACATATAGTATGTAATAACATTTTTCGTCATATTTTCTAAGAGAATAGTTAGTGTAAAAAAATCTATTAAGGTCCACAAATTGCATCTAGGAGAAACAAAACACGAGGCTTCTAAACATATTTTTTATAATCATAATTTGGACTCTAAAAATTAGGTTGTCTATCAATATGGAATTTATAAGTCAAATGTATTTATGGAAACTCAAAAAATCATGCATTCTGATATAATAATTTTTTTTGTTAAATCTTAATAGATAATTACTGTTGATATTTTATTTGTAAAATAAAAAATTAAAGAATCAAATACATGAATTTTGAATAAGATGATTTTTGAGCTAGTCTATCAAAAAAGTCAAAATTAAAAGTTAGACATGAACTTAAAAAACTATAATACAACCGATTTTTGATTTTTCGTATAAAAGTGTCTCTCGTCAGTACGAATGATTTTTTTACCATGCCATAAATTATATTGGTGGTCAACTTTTTCTCGCTTTAATTCACACGCTTATTCTCTCTTTCTCTCTGTAACCAAATTGTCACTCTATCAAACGCTAACAATAGCTTCTAAAGGAACTCTTGTGGTTTCCGAAACTGTAGCATGCATTACATCGACATCATTGCCTACAAACCCATGCACTTTCAAACCAACTGTGATGCTACTTTCAACCTTAAACACTGATTTGTTTCCAGTGCTATTTTGTATTTAAGAAAATGGCGACATTGACATGCTTTTTAGAATTTGAATGGTCTTATTGTTTTTGTTGGAGAATCCGTCTGCACGATTGTTTATTAATTATTTTGGTATAGTTGTTGACGGAAATTTTTGGTGTTGTGGAAAATCATTCCAATTTATTGTAAAATTTTGTTACAGATCAATAGAGTTTTTTAGATAATTTTTGTTGAAGATCATTACAGTTTTTCAGTGTTGTTGGGTTTTTTTAGGGTTTAGGGTGTTATGGTATGATGTACGAATCGGCCGAATTCATACCAAGCATACCAAACCTGCCCACGTGGTGCCAAGCTGTAAGGAGGTTTGGTATATGAGGTACAAATTTGTCAAATTCGTACGAGGCATACCATACCTATCCGCGCCGGAGATTTGTTATGCTTAGTACGAAATCAGTGAATTCTACCAAGCAATAATAAAAATGCCCACAGGGAGGTTTGGTATGCTTAGTAGGAAGTAGCCGATTTCATGCCATGCATACCAAACCTCGGCACGGGCGCCCTTGGCACCGCGCATGTAGGTTTGGTATGCTTAGTACGAATTTGACAAATTCGTACCTCTTGCTGCAACATACAAAATAATTTAATTTGTATTTTTGTTTTCACATTTGCCGATTTTTTTGCGACCTCCAACAAAAATATCATTCTCACATTTACTGATCTTGTATATGTCCCAAGCTTCGAATATATTAGGGAAGAGTTGCTTGACAATCCCTACAAGGTATATCTCGCATGAAAAAAGACTTTGTTCGAAGATGTTAGATGGATTTTTCAGGAAGTAGAAGGGGATAACACTATCAGCAATCGAGAAATTTGTATTTGGCGATTTCATGAAGCTGCCCAGTCGGGTCACCAAGTATGGCAAGGCGATACACTACATGGTATTGCGGTAGGTAAAAGCGACCATATGCTAAGACATGACGACTTTATTTTTAAAGTTGGAGACAAAGTTGTTCAATTTTCGTGCATTTTTTTTGTGCATACGTTTTGACCAACAACATTAGCCCAAGTGTACTATTCAGCATGTTCTCTCTACACACAATTGATCAATATTACAAGAAGAGAGCTTTATTTGATATTTAAGGATATAAATTTTGAAGGTGGTGCATTTCCTACGGACTATGTGAAGATTGCAAAGATGTTGATTGTTGTCCATTTTGTTTTGGGTTTTGATGTTGCAAGATACCAAATCTAAGGTTGGTTGTGGATTTTCTTGGAAGACACCTAGAACTGAGAAAAATTCTTTTGGGACAGCTCTCCTATCAGATAATGTCTGACAACATCACCAAGGTCCGATGATCTAATGGAAAAGAACGAAAGCATGACCCAAGATGATACAATTTAGGAAGAAACACTATTGGTTTCTTGGCTTGGACTTTTTTATTGTCGGACATAGACCGCACCATCAGATTTAAGGTAATCACACATAAGCGACTTCGTATGCCGAGGTTAATCCGAAACTATAAATTCCTTTATAATTTTTAGGTTCATTTTTTTTGACATTTTCTCTTTTAACTTGTACGTTGTACCAAGACTACTTCTAGAAAACAAGGAAATAAAGAGCAAGTTTTGGAATAGATTCGAGAAATAAGGCATGCCAAGGCTTCCCAATACTGTGGTAGTGACGATATCAAAATGCCCTTTCCTGATGTACACTAGGTTCCAAAACTTCTATTAGGATGGATGCATGTAGTGAAATTCATTTCCTGATCACTGAATGCCCTCAATCCTCTAACGTAGGCCATGACGACCTGGTGATCCCCAATACACACTCACAAAGGGGCGCTCTAATGGAAGAGGTTGTGAATGAGTGTAGGATAGACACATAAGAGACAGTTCAATCACCTGCCAAGATGGCTAGACATAAATTGGTTGAGCTCATCCGAAAAGAGTGGGTAGTGATGGCAAAAGAGATTGTGAAGAGGGCTAGGCTTGAATTGGTAGAGCTTCTCCAGAAAAAGCGGGAATTGATAGTAGAAGAGGTTGCGAAGAGGGCTTGAAAAGGAATGAATGAACAACTCGCGAGCCAACAGGGTCCTTGGTTAAGGATATAATCGACTATGTTCTCCTATGTTGTCTCAAATCAGATAATTTACTCGTTGCACCATCTCCCAACCCTTTCATTTAGAGACAGCAGTAGAAGCAGAAGCAGTAGCCAGACCTACTCGACTGAGGAATCCATCTGCTATACTGAGGAGTCAATACCTCACCAACGCATCGAAGCCAAAACCACTTTAGACTATTACATCAAAGAAAAAAAAGCCTTAGTTATAAGTCGTTAGTTACATGGTTTTCACTATCTTTCAACTTTCTTTGAACTATTTGATGATTAATATCGTTACTTGATGCTATAGGCATAATATGGGACAACTTTGGGCTATGGAGAAAGCATGGTTTTTGCAAATAAAAGATTTTTATCATTAGCTTGATTCCAGCCAGGTAGACACTTACATGTCTATTCTAGTGACATCGTCGACCTTTGATGGCCTAAGTAATTGCAAGAGGATGGAACCGTTGTAGAAATCTTGTTGAAGGTAAATCATAAACCCTAAAAAGATGATCCATGTGACAATTGATAAAATGTGGAGGCTGACAAAAATCTATATGTTATTGCAGACAATTGATGAGGTATGGGATGAAATGCACAAAAAAGATGATCGAGTTGACAAGAATCATAAAGAGAACATCCCAGAACTAAGTGGTTAAGACTGTTAGATTTTGTAAAAGAGCTAAAACCGAAATGAGGGCTTAAATTAAAAAAATGGACTGATGTAGAAAAGGTGCGCGATTTCAAGTTTTTGTGTGCAAACATCCTTATTTTTTGTGCTATGGTATGAGGTATGAATTGGGCCGACTTCATACCATGCATACCCATCTTACTTGAGGCCGACCTCGACGTCTACGGCTCCGACAGGTGGCGGCGGTGTTGTGCGCGGTTTAGACGGCAGTCACTTGGCCGCTTTCTGCACTCCTCTCTCGGCTGCATCGAGCTTTGAAGTAGAGCTTCTTGTTCTTCTTCAGGATTGGATGCTTTCCATGGAACACTTCACGCATCTTTGGATGAGATGGACGCGGCGGCCGTTGTCACTTTACTCACCTCCAGACAGCTTGGATTGGTGGGCATGCGTCATGTGATGGTCCGTATTTGCATCCTCATCCGACAGATGTAGGTTCGCTTCTCTCATATCCACCGGGAGGAGAATTGTGCAGCTGATTTCAGTGCCTACTCTTACTATCTTTGATTAGGTTTCAACGTCTCCCAGATCGAAGGCACTTGTTAGGATGGACCAATTGAGTTATTTTTAGTTTCCGGTATCGTGATGTTTGAGCACCCTCGAGGTTCTCGTTATCTTTCATATGTCATCTCTCTTCTCTTAGGCTTGGTCATTTTTTGACCGCACATGTGTATGTTATTTTATTCCATGTTCCTTTTGGACTTGGTCAGTTTTGGGCCGCCCATATATATGCTATTCTATCTCAGTTCCTCTTTTATTTGTTTGAGGATGACACGCTAAGTGTCCACCTCTCTAGGTTGTTGGATTATATTTTTCTGATCTTCATGTCTTGGCCTGTTGGGTGGGCTCAACGCCTTGTATATTTTGTTTCGTTTTCGCGAACAAGTAACTCTTGGGTTTGTTCAACAAACATTTGATTTTGATTTTTGGCATATACAGGTTAGAGGTCCGCCTAACCCCTCATTCGTATGGTGTTTTGAGAAATTTGTTTTTGGTAATGACGTAATCTATTTATACTCCCATTTCTCATTTTTTCTGTCTCTCTAAAAATGTCTCACTATTTTATTCATTCTCTTCCAAACCCACAAATTTAGTTTCTTCTTCTTGCGCCGCCGCCACAGACAGATATCTCTCTAATCCAAGAGAGAGATTCTTCAGTCTATAGAGATGTGGAAGATTCAGCGGAAGTTTGTAGCGACGCCACCACAGATCGGCGGCCGCGGTGGCCACAAATTCTTTTCATGCGGCTCCGTGGTTGGCTAGCCTCTATTAACATATTTATAAACTTTTTAACCTATGGTCAATGTTTGTATGATTATCAAAATGTGATAGACTGAGCCAATAATCAACAACTTGAATTAAAGTAGCCATATATGACCATGACCTAGCAACTAAAACCTATACTTTGGCAAAAAATAGCTAATGTTTGTGCAGATGTTTTTCTATTAGTGTATGTAGAAGATTGCATGTAATTTCCCCGTGTTTGTAGAAAATGTAATGTAATTTTTTAAATGAAATTTACCCAAAAATTAAATGCATTATTTCTGTTTTTTTAAATTTTCAGTAAGTGGTTTGGTAGTATTGTGAAGATCGATTTTTGTTCTTTTTTAGAGTTTGAATGTTGATGGTCTTTATTAATTAAAAAAGAGCAATGAATCCAATATTTTTCAAATTGAAACATAAACTAGCTTTGTTTTAAAATGTTTTTATAGTTACAAGATGACAAGCGAAGTGTCCTTTCACTCTACACATTAAATTCAAGCATCCACAATAAAAAAGTAAACAAAATAAAAATATGAATTGAAATATTTCATTTGTTGCGACCAAATATACGCGCCTAGTGCCGAGGTCAACCGACTGTAATATTTGGTGTGCGTGGTATAAAATTAACCAACGCATACCAAACATACCATAGTCTGCGAGCAGATTTTGCTATACGTAGTCTGAATTGGTCAATTCCATACGATGCATACCAAATATTGCGCGCAGAATTTGGTGAGCAAAGTATGAATTGGCCACTTCGCGCCATGCATGTTCTAAATTTCTTTTCATTTTTTTTTTCATTTTTGTTGTGCAGAGCGAAGGGACATATCACATGTTATCTTGGAACTGTAAAAATAGTTTAAAACAAAGTTAGTCAGTCTTATTATGCATACCTATATTTATTGTGCACAATGAAGGTACATTTGAACTATTGTCTTGAAACTGTAAAAACATCTTATAAAAAAAAGTTAAGTTTGCTATTTTATGGTTTGATCGTGGTTTGGTCTACAACATAATGAAAAAAATGATAAAAAAAGATTTTGGTATGCATGGTATGAAGTGTCCATATTTGTATGCACGTATACTAATCCTGCAAGCGCCGGCCTCGAGAATGCGCACGTAGACTTTCGTATGTATGGTATTAATTCCATTTGTTCACACAATGAATATCAAATTCTACGCGTGCATGACCTTGGTACAACGCACATTGGGCTTGTATGCATGGTATAAATAGATTGAATTCATACCATTCTTACTAATTCTGGGCGTGCAAATTTTCGTATGCATAGTATTAATTAGTCAATTTTATACCATGCATATCAAATATTGCGAAAGGTTGTTGACGCGACTCACGTAAGCATACACAAAAATAAATTTATAGTCCTACCCAAACAACTATATTGATAGCTGGTACGTACATAATTGAATCCTCATAGCGTTGATAAGTCATTCTTCTTTGTCTCTCCGGTGGTGTTGAAAACGTATTGGTTGGTTGGTCACAAAAATCGTATTAGGCTGAGAACACTAAAGTAAAACTGAAACCTAAAAGAAAAAAGTATTAAATAAACTAACAACCTGGTTTGGGCTTAAAATGTTAAGTATGAACTCTTATTCGGTCATCGATGCATAGGTTTATACTACATGTTCATCTCAACAGTTATAGTTATAGAATGCCGAAGTCCATTTTTACTCGTCACGCCTCCGACAAACCCCTTCCTCATCCATTCTCCAAAATAGAGAAACTCTTCCTGGCAAACACACTCTGTCCCAAAATTATCGTCTGACGTGTCGATAAAGAAGTATTTACTCTGAACGGACCCGTAAAGGAATATCCTGCATAGCTTTATGTTGCTCGCACATTCTGCCTATATATCAGTCAATCTCCACTAGGTTATCATCGGGATTATACACCTTAGTCCCTAATCCATTTGTGATGCAGATACCCCTAAGTGATTAGCAATCAGTTACTCACTTAGTTCACCTCAATACTTATAATCTGACTAAACAATTCGATAACATAAACAAGAAGATGTGATTGCTTAATTAAAACTCACAAATTTATCGTTTCATGCTTAACTTGTCTTGCCCAGACCAAGCTTATAAGCCTAGCCTACCATAAACATAAACATAAACAATAGAAATAAACAAAAGCATAAAAGAAAATTTACTTGAATAAAATGGAAAAGAAAAATCTGGGCAGACTACCCGACACAAATTGAACGAAAAAGTAAACCACTATGCTGTTAGAGCTTTACTGCTACTAAACAAAAGAAAAACTAAAGCTAAATTACTGTTGGAGAATCAAGAGCACATTTGCTTGTTGTTTCCTTTCTAACTCCTACTCCCCTTTATTCGCTTATTTCTGTGTCCACCTCTCTCTTTTCCCATTCGCTTCCCCATATACCCCATGTTCGTCTTCATTCTTTTGCACTTTGGGGCTCTCCTTTTATAAGCACTCAGCTGAGGGTTGCTGGAAGCTTCGGTTTATTGATGTAAGCTCGGTGCTAGGGTCGGTTGCCGTATTGCCATGTATATCTTCTTCATTCTTTATTTGTAGCGGCCATATAATTTACTCATCTGCATAATCATGCATATCTCGTATCTTGCCTGATAAGGAAAGAAGTCTTATGTCCTTATCCAATCCCTTAGACAACACGCTTCCTTATTTTGCCATCAGCATCTTTGATAGAGATCAGTCTTTAACTTTATGTTCTCTATATTCTGTTTCTTCTTTCAGCCTTCATCCGACCATAGCAACTTCTGCTTCAGATTTTATTTCCGCACCATGTTTCTTGTTGGGCTTGCACTCGGCCCAAGCTTCGCATCCGATGTTTTCTACTTTGCACAAAATGGGTTCTGCGTCTCAGATTCTGCACTTTTCCTTTCAGATACTATTGGACGGTCCAAAAGCAGCTTCTTCACCCAGTCCTGCTCAATTGCTCAAATGTATCATCATAGACACAGAAAACACACAAAAACATACAAAAAAACCCGATCCAGGATCTCTAAAAACACAAAAAATGAGCTCATCAGTTGTCCTCGGCACTAGATGCATATGTTTGGTACGCAAGGTATGAAATATATTAATTCATACCATGCATACTGAATTTCTTTTATTTTTTTTTCTATTATTTTCTTTTTTATTTTGCATGTCTGCATTTGCTATGCTGAGTGATGCGACGTTTCATTTGCTATGTTGGAAAATTTAAAAATCTTTAAAACAAAGGCGAATTTTGTTCCAATTCAGAATATTGGATTCATTGGTGTTTCTTATAAATAACAACAACTAAAATTTAGGCCTGCAAAAAGAGGGAGAAAAAGGTGAAGAAGAAAACAACAGACTTGTTTCCCGAAGTGAGCAAAAATTGTTAAGAGTTGAACTTAGGCCTGTAAAAATAAATGAAGAAATTAGAAATTTGGGAACTCCTATGCCTAGAGTTAATGTTTCTTTACCAACACGCCGGACAATAATTCACGTTGAGATAAGTCTTTCTTGCTGATTAGTGAAAGACGAGATATCAGTGATTATTTATTTCTTTACTTTTTTATATAACATTGAGCATACGATATTAATTATTCATTGCTTTTATTTTTCAAAAGGTGCGTGTTTATCGTAGCCTAAGAATTCTGATATCTTGGGCATTGATAATTAATATCTAGATGTGATAAGATTGTTATTGCACTGAATCGTGTCCCGGGAGAGTCCGAGTTGATAATATCCCCAAGAAGAGTTCAATAAATGTTTCATTGTACAGAAGCCCGACCGACTTGGAATTTATTCCAATGTATAATAAATAATGGATTGTGAACTAGACCACTCTTGGTAAAAAGATATTATTTAATTAAAGCCAGCCGTAGGCTTAAATTACTTAATAGATATTAGAATCTTAAACATGAGAAATAAATTAATTAAAAAGAAAGCCTAGATTCTCTGTAATTTGGATTTGGACGGATAACTCAATATTAATTTCTATAGTGGTCCAAATAAATATTCTATTAGGGATGCCCACGGTTCCGAAACCGCCGGTTCCGGTTTGGAACCGCCGGTTCCGGTTCCGAGGCATCCGGAACCGTAACCGAACCGCCAGGGGATTAGCCGGTTTCGGTTTGGAACCGGAAACCGCCGGTTCCGGTTCCGGTTCCAAACCGCCGGTTTTTTG
>JAYDZE010291721.1:0-18901 GCA_034509125.1 Monilaria moniliformis | reverse complement strand
TGAGACGTGTTCAGCTTATCTTAATTCTACAATTCTTCTGACATGTTCAGTGTCACTAGAGCGTAAAATAGACACAACCATTAATGCCATGAAATTGAACTAGGAACCCAGATTTGAGTTAGTCATTACAATAATCATCTGAAACATATTAGGGATAATCTTTTCCATCTTATTGAAACCAATTGTTGCTTTTGATTTTCTTTGATCATTTTGTTTTCAGCTTCTTTATTTTATTGTGTTTTTCAAAATCTTCTTCTTAATTTTATTTTTGGGTTAAACAATCAATTCCGCCTCCCTGTGGGTTCGACCCCTAATTGCTACTTTCGACACTGTTCTCTTGCAGTTATAAGTTATTTTAGGGTATTTTATAACTTGTGTGTGATTAATTGGAATTCAAATATATACTATAAAATACGCATCAGCGATATCACTATACAATATGAAAATATATAACACTGCACGTAAACGAAATTGAACCGAAATTCAACTAGGACTTATTGGTAAACCAATGCAATTTTTGGGTTCACGTAATTAGTTTATAATTTATAACAAAGCCACGCGAGCAAACTTCCAACATCCCTTGTTGGACAACCTACATTATTTTTTTTCTTGTCAAGGAAAGTATACTCTGCGTCTGTAGTGTAATATCGACAGCTTTTTTCTTTGGCTATAATTATGAATTACATTTACAAATAAAATAATTGTGTATCATTATTGCAGTTTAATTAAAGACGAGCCAAAATGAAATGCAAATTTGCATTTATAAGTGGTGACAAGTCAATTTAATAAACTGTTGCGCCGAACTCGGATAAATAGTCATGAATATCAGAAATAATCGTGGCAATAAAAACTTAAATTATGTAATAGTGAGTCAGTGACAATGCTTTATAAATAATTATCACAATTTTCATCATCCACTAAGTATGTCATGGTATATTCAATAAATACGTACCAATTTTTATTTATTATTTTACAAACCAGAAAGTATGACATGCTCAGATTTCACAAGAGTTTAATGGTGTTTGAATACGCAATATTTGTTTCAAAAAATACCAACTCAAGCAGATAATTGTATATATATTAAATTTTTTGTATGTTTCTTTCAAATATTAAATTATTGGACCAAAACTGTCATATAGTTATATTTGCAAGTCTAAATTTTATATTCAATTCAAACAAAAATTTGTCTAAGCTCTTTTTATTATAAGCTAAAAAAAGCGATTATTTTTTTATAAAAATATAATTGTTCTCATGATTATTAAAAGTGACCGTTGTTACGAATAAAAGTGATTATTCTTACAAATAAAATGATTGTTGCTATAATAAAAATGACAGTGTTCCAAAAGACAAAAGTGACATTTATTTTGATTAAAAATGATAGCTATTCTTATCAAAGGTTACTGTATTTATAAATAAAAATATTTTTTTAAATAAATAACATTTTTAAAAAATAGGCCAAATTGTTGGATCGGTCTGACCCTAGTCCGAACAGATGCAGACCAGGTCAGACCGGCACACACAGGAGCGTGCCTCTTCGTCTCAAACTTAATAAAGGGTCATTTCATCCATATTGACCGCTGAGTGTCATTTTCAAATTTTAACTACTATGTAGAAAATTAATTTCAGAATTAAATCATTTATTGAGCTAAAATTGTAAATTAAAAAATTAAGCTAAAATTGTGACAAAAATATTGAAACACGTATTTTCCACTATAATTCTGTTTCAACATATATGTTTTTTTTTTTGGGTTGGGGGGACTGAAATTTTCTAATTTTCTTTCAAAAAATAAAATAAAATAAAATTACGCACAAAAACATATATGTCAATTATAGTAAGAAGCGAGATGTGCGTATAATTTGTAACGAAGAAATTGCCTCGATCATACCGAAAATAAAAACAAGGGTGAAACGAATTCAGTCCATTCAATTAAATTCGAAGATGTAGTTGTACCAATGAAGTTGTAATAATAAGTAACAGCGAGGAACGACGACGATTATACATACATTTGGAGAATAATTTTGGCACACATAATTTAAAAAGAAAAAGACAGGCATATGTAAGGTTGCAATAAATTAGTGCGTTGCCTACAAATATGTACAGCAGATTTATTAATTGTTTTCGGCGAATTGGAGAGCCTTCTTCCGCTCCGATGCGTTGCTCTCTCTCTCTCTCTCTCTCTCTCTCTCTCTCTCTCCGAGGAGTTTAGGGAGAGAAAGTGAGACAAAAATAAAAGGACGACTGCTTTCAGTTTCAGGCAGAGCCACAGAGAGAAGTGAATGATGCGTTGGAATGACAGACGAATGTGGTTTCCTTTTCCGAGTCAGCGTTTCCAGTACAATATTTAATGTTTTTACTGAAATGTACTTTTTTATATTTGTCGGGTTTAGTAAACGAACGTCAAATATACAACTATATATTTGCGTACAAAATAAGTTATAATTGAAATGGTAAAACCAGATACTATAAGACTCTTCGTGATGAGATATTTTGGCTTCAATCATGCATGTGATATAATATATTTCTTATTTTGATTACTGGTGTAGTGATCTTACTTGCATAATAGTATAGTCAGTAGCGGAACTAGACTTTTGTCTTAGGAGTTCAAATTTGAAGGGTTCGAATTCTATATTGGAAATTTGTCAAAGGGACTTGACTACGGCTCGCGTTGGGACAACGGTTGTATGTGGGTGTGGTTGCTACAATGATGTGGTATGTGCGATACGCCTTGATAAATGTGGCGAGGGCACGCACGAACGAATCACTGCGGTGTGTGTGATGCACCTCTAACTACATAAGAAACCTATATAACCTTTCAACCTACCAACAATATCCGACTAACCTAAAAATTATAATGAAAAATCTTAATTATTTTTAGTGATTTATTACCAATTTACTAAAATATCCCTGAAAACTTTAGGGATTGCGGTGGCTCAATGCCTCTACTGCTCTTCCCTCTAGGTCCATCATTGAATGTAATGGTCTTTAGTGAGTGGTCTTAGGTTCAATCCAATCTACATGTAGTTTAGTATATTTAAAATGGGTTATTGCGGATGACACATCAGTTGAATGATTATTCTCTAGGCCATAGATTTTAAGTTTGACTGTACGAACACTTTCTAGGTTGAGTTCGACATACCATATTTTCTAAGTATGTCCTATCTCTCTTGTGTTATTTTTTCACATTCTAGATCAATGTGTTATACTTAATTTTTCAAGTATTGTTCAAAGCTATTGGAGGAACAAAACTTTCGATGCATAACGAAGATAGTGATTGCAAATGTTTCTCCTTATAAAAAAAGATGAGTTTTACTAGTAATTCTTTGTGTGCACATCATATTTGTATCTAGAGTACATCCGTTCGAAGTGATGCATAATCAAATATTTGATATGTTTATATTGTCGTGGTTTCTTGGATCGTTTAAAATAAATTAATATTCACAATCGACTTGTTTACATCGAATTTTTATTTTGGTGCTCTAAAACTAATAGTTAAGACGAACCTAGGCATTGGAGTTCTATTAATATAAACCAACGAATAATGTAAAAGTGACAATATTCGAATAATATATATTTTTGAAAAGAAGTTAAGATAAAATAGATATATTTTGAATACGGATAAAGGATTTGTTTAAGTTGATGAGAATCTACAATTTAACTACTTCATTTTGAATTCAACACTAATTTAAAAGTAATCTATTAGAAATTACGAACACAATTTCTTGCTATCATGAAGATAAGATAAGATGTACAAGACCGCTTCTACTTATTTTCACTAAAATTTACACCAGAAAGTAAGTACAGTCAACATGGTATGATATTTTTTCTTCTACTTTATGCATATTAATATTTATTTTATATTTATAATTTGAATTCAGAGCAATAGGGACCAAAATCTTTTTTATTTAAACAAATAAAAATCCTTTATTTATTGGGACTCAGAGCATGTTCAATGCCGCCGGAAAAATGGAGAAAAAACAGCTGCAAAGCGGCGGCCGCACATCAGCGGGGCTGGAGGTGACGCGTGCCTCGCCACCGCCGGGCATACCACCTTGCACGCGGCTGAACTCCCCGCTGCGACGGCCACTGAGCGGCGGCACTGCATCGGGCGACAGCCGCCGCAAAGTTTAAAAAAAAAGTATTTTCTTTTTTTTATATATATAAATATGTGTATTAATTTTATGTACAAAAGATGTATATGGTCTAGTGATAGAAGTCTTTCACTCCACAACAAATGGATTTGGATTTGGATTTGAATCTCACTCCCAATAATTCAATTCTTCTTTTCCTTAAATCTTTTTGTTTTGCCTTCTTTCTTGTTGTTTTTTTCCCCATTTTTTCATCTCTTTTTTACTTTTTATTTGTTGTTTCCTTTTTTCCAATATACTTTATTTTTTTTATTTATGTAGTTTTAAAAAATTTAATTATATTATTTTTGTATTTAATTAATGTGATTTTAGAATTTTAATTTATATTATTTTCAATATTTAATTAATGCAAATTTTATTATTTAATTAATGTAATTTTAGGAAGTTTAATTAAGTAATTTATAAATTTTTAGTAAGTAATTTTCGTTATTTACAAATATCGAAATTAAAATAAATATATAAAATTGAAGAATAATAAAAATGATGAATTGAAAAAAAATAGAATTGTGCCTAATTTGAGCTGATTTTTTTGAGGCAGGATTATAGATGTTGTAGCTGATTTGTGACTAAATATTGAAAAACTGACGTGACAGCTAAAAATGGAGTTGTGATTAATTTTTTTTAAAACTGAGTTGTGGATGCCTCTCAACAAGCATTCATTAATATCTAGACATATATAATCAAACAATATTTCAGTCGCATCAACTGTGTCACCCATTCCACTACCAATAAATTTTAAAGCATATATTTACATTTGAAATATTATTTAATCAATTCTGTTTTAATTCAGTCTACTTAATTACGCCTCATGCCATAATTTCGATTCTAACACTAGAGTTAGATTATCTAATTCCATAGAGTTCTTTGGACCGAATAGAGGACAATTTCGTAGAAGTATTTGGTCTTTTTTAAAAACAATAGCCACTTTTAAAATCTAAATATATATTTTATAATTTATTTTTGTTAGGTAAAAAGGATTAATCAATTAAACATTCGAGAAAACAGATTAATAGCATTAATCAAGAATAGGTAGACCAAATGTAAACTCATGAAAACCAAAATTAGCTAGATTTTGGACAGGTAGAAAACATGCTTGATGCCCAAAATCGCATCAAATTTAATAGTTAACTAAAATTGACGTAATGTTTACTGCGAACACATATATATATATGTACATAAATATATTACTATATATGATAATATCCATCATTAATTCAAAAAATAGTATAAATGTATTTGGTTATATTTTATACTTATTATTTATATATAATCCACGGTGGCATGCTTATTCGTGGTAGGCCCGAGTCGGTTAATGACAAGAAACTTGTAATTAGTAATTTGTACGCAATGATAATGTCTGATAATTATGAGTAAAGATGCGTCCATTATTACGTCAAGATTAAAAGTTATTAATCTCAACAACTTACATTGCATGTATTCCCACAATTAATTTGTAATCATTGTTGTCTAGTGCCTCCCACCTAGTACATGTATATATTAATGTAGGGGAAGATGCTGAAATTTTGTCAATAAGAGCTAAATTTTCTAAATTTTTAATTTGAGATTTTGAAAAAATATTTTTCATACTATTTAATCTGATTATTGGTGCTATTATACAAACGATATTATGTAAAATCAAAAATCTTTTATTCAATGCCTCTTATTTTCGACATTTCGATACTGAAAAAGATCACATTGGGATTCTTTTTTACGCATATATGAGATTTCCTACTTGAATGAGTAATATTTTTTAGTCACTAAACAACGAAGTAAAGAGTTCAAACTCTATTACTCCCGTTTTCTAAAGTAAAAATGAAAACTATATATAAGTTTGAAAATGAAAATGTTCCCATCTAAAACTAAACTTGAGGTTGCTTTAAGATTGAGATTGGACAAAGGAAAAAAAATGGTACCTAAAATTGAAAAGAAGCATACTTAATCATATGCAAAGGTCATTAAATTCATAATCGGGCATTGCAATTGGGATTTTGAACAATATTTTAGCTCTTAATAAAAAAATCGATTAACTATATTACTGAAAAGATGAATGGTGAAATCAATTAATTGATTCGTAAGTAAAAGAAATCAACAGTTGGCATCAGAAATTCAGAAGATATGCTACGATTTTCCGGCAACATACTGTTTTGTCTGCACAAGTTTCACCAAGTTCAGAACTCTTGCTTCAAGCAATCATCCATTTATTAATTAATTTATTTATATTCATGCATATAAACCATATAACTACTACTACATTATTTATTTATTTATGGAAACATTGATGGGCAGGCAGCAACTATTCCATGTACAGAAACAGAATCACTATATTCATAAGTGTGGAAGATCACCATATCATTTCAAATAGTGGTTCACATCACATTGGCTATGGCCCAACTCACTTTACATTATATAATAATTTAAACATGCCCACATAATTATATATTTTGAGAAAATCCTAACTCATAATCTTTCAGTCACAAGTTCAGTAATTCCATCGAATATGAAGCGGCGTCGTACTACCAAATGTACTCTTGTTCAATTTTCAATACTACTGTGACTTTGCATACTCTTCAAATTTCCCATGGTATAAAAGACTAATTATCCTTGATTTGATTCTATGGCATACGTTTTTTTACAGCTGAAAACACGTAGAAAAATATTATATCTTGTATTATTAAAATAAAATATTGTACTATTATTAAAATAAAATATAGGGATATGTTGAAACAGGGACATTGCAGGTGGTGGGTCAGAATAGGAAATCTGGGGAATTTCTGTTGTGTGATTCTGATGTGATGCGAAGCAGTGTCCCACTTTTCCAGCGTGTGGTACAAAGATTCTAAAGTTGCAATCAGACCCATCACTCCCTTTGCACTCTGCAAACCTCATGGCTTTGACCCATCATCACTTTCCCCCCCATCTTTTTTCTCACTTGTAATTATAACACCATTTTTCAATTACAGTAATATAAGTTTAATTATTATCATTATTATTATTATCTAAACATGCATCTTGGCTGAAAGATCATGCATTTGAAGGACATTTAGTGGCAAAACGACATCATTTAAGCTAACCCGGCCACCTATATCAAATAATCAGTTTTTATATGGAATTTGGTCAATGTTAAATAGGATAGTTTTTTAATCAGAGACACATAATACGAATTTACAATCTACCCTCTAACATAGATCAGCAGAATAATTAGTTTTTGCTTCAATGTTTGAGAAAATTGGTATTATTCAACCAATTTCAATGGGACCAAACTAAGTAAACATGCAAAGCCTATCAACTTATATCTACTGTAACATTCCCTTCAAAAACATCAGTTTCAAGACCCGTATCAACATTGGAAAGGAACTTACTTGTTTGAGAAAGTTCAGCTGCTGCCTCGTTTAAAATACTCTTTTATGAATCTTTCTGCATAAGAGGGGTACTTTTCTCGGATGTAGGCTCGGAGACACTTCTGGTAGGAGAAGTCGATCCATCCGCCATCAGTTCTTACAACAAAGAGGCACCTTGAATTTGTGAAATGGGGATGCTGGTCAACCTCCATCCAAGTCACATATGTTAGAAGATTAATAATGTCCAATAGCGATGTATTAGTGAAACATGCTGTATTACAACAAATTCATAGTTGCATAGAATCTGCATCATTGCTAAGTAGTTTACCAAATTACGTAAAGGGTTAATGTAAATAGCATTATTTACACCTAAGGAAGACTTTTAAAATACCCTAATGCAATTACATTCAAACACTATAAACAGAGGATTTAACAAATCCAACATCACATAAAATGTGTATATTTAACTCCTTGTCTAGTCATCCACAAATCAGAATTCAGAATGAAGATAAAGATAGCCTAACGCAAGATTTGAGGAAAATTAATTGGTAGACATGGCGCATATTATCATAATACTATTGATAATTGCCAATCAAACATGCATAGAAGAAGCATATTCTTGACATTAGACAAATTTTAAAAAGCAGGTTAGAGACTAACCATAATTGAATCAAGTCCACAACCAATCTTATCTTCGGAATGAGGATGATGCACAAGAAGCCTATCTACCACAGCTCGCTCGTCTTTTGGGGTGAGGCGTTCTCCATCCATATACCTGTCAGAAAAACATGCTGAGTTAGCATGCCTCAGGACACCGTGCATAATGCAACCAACAAAGACGAAAAAACTAGTTTTCCCCCAAAACAGAGGAAATTCACAAGATGGAAAGAGAAAAAATTGTATAATTTAATTTTCCAATGCTAAACTTTTCAAAGCTTCAAGCATCATGTATTGATTGTATTCTATACATTCTTCTCAAGCAGAAGCTTGGGTGCATAGGCCTGCAAAATACATGTCAGGCAGTTTTCTCCCGGTCATCATACAATTATCATCTTTTATTCTCTTCTCGAACACCAATAAAGTTAGTTTTCCGTAATTATTAAATATAGTAAAACAATGGCCTATAGTATTCTTCTCATTCAAAGTCTCCAGAGCCAGTGAAAATTGTAGCCTCTTGAAACTAAGGTGGTGCTGATATGATTCAGTAGAAATATGAGATGGGATGCATGACATAGGAGACCAAAGACAGATGATACACAAGGTGGGTGCAGCAGTCAAGAGAAAATATGATTTATAACAGCTCTTGTATAATATCAACTAAGCAAAACAAAACATAGTATCCTCAATCATCGAATGTCATGCACTGGTGGACAGACTAAAGGCATTAGTTGGAATGCCGCAAGCACACCATATCAAGGAAGCTGACCAGTTGGTTGAACAACATCCTTACTGGAAGATCATGCCAGAGACGATCAATCTCTCTCTCTCTCTCTCTCTCACTCACTCACTCACTCATATGTATATATCCCATGGCTTCAGATCACAAGTCTGAGCCACATGAATGAGTCGGCACGAATGAATCCACCAATCAGTAACCCACTTGTCTATTCCTAAGCTATCAACCTAGAAATCCAGAATGCACCAAATCACCTATCTAGTAACTTATCCAACCCTACCATTGCTAATTTGGTAAAGGTGGGGAAATCTAAGGTTTCAAAGTGGAATAAAAGACTAGGAAGGACAAGTTGTGACCAGATGTCTAGATCCACTTCAGGGTTTTACAAAATCGACAAGCAACTAGGTAAAATTACCAGCTCCTTGGATGATAATCAATCTTCATATCCAAAATCAAGTAATCAAAGTTCTAGTTGCAATATTGAACGGACCCAAATTTGTGCTTGGACAAAACTACTTCTGAACTGATGACATTCTACTTAACTGTCCAAAATATAAAAGGCAACTTAGTTTCTGGTGGCACCTACTACCTTGGTTTAAATCTAGAAGGGGCTTTTCGTTATTGAAATGTTAAGATAATGGCCAATTTTTGTCAAATGCTCTTTTGACCTTTTGTCATCATAACCAGGACACTACCTGTTATTATCCTTCTTCACAGGATTATATAGACATTCTATGTAACAGGTCACCCTGAAATGGGCTTACTCCAGGTTGTTGTGTAGAGCACTAGATCCATCCAATTTGAAATTAATTAAGAAATAGAAATCTTATATATTGGTATCATATCTTGACTTCCTTGCTTTCTGTGCAAAAACAAACTACATTAATTCATTGCAGAATGCATGGATTACTTCAAAAAAAAAAAAAAAAATTCTCAAGCAAACGAAAATGAGTATTTGTAGTTCCCTACACTTTCACTAAATTTTATTTACATCAATATATTCAAATATGTCTCTCATAATCATGATCTTTCACATAAATACTCTCCTCAGCCAAAAGGTAGCATCTACCAGCTTCACTCCAGACTGCACAAGTCAGCTGGAACTATGGCATGTTTATTCTGTCCAAGCCATGACATTATGTTCCCAGCAAAAGAACTTCGTTGCCAATTATAATATTGTGCAAGTAAGTACTTCCAAGAGGAAAACTAAAATGATAGTCCTTTTTAGATGACTTATTTCAAACTCACTCCTTTCTTTCTCTGAACCACCTGAACAAGCCAAAAACAGGAAAAGCTTCAAAGTGAGGAACCCTTCACCAAAATGTTTCCACAAGTCCACCTTTCTAATGTCCTTTAAGAGTCTATGGCTGTGATATAAGATTATGTGATTATATGTTACATGGATGGACCATGGAAAAATTCCAGAGGTGAGTAGAAATAGAGCTGTCATTCTTGTATTCTACTTTATTCTAGGTTTGCTAACCAGTACCTATTTCTACTTCAAATAGAGTAGAAAATAATCTCTAATAATATTTCGACATAATGAAAAGGGAAGTTCTTTGTGCATTTGTTTGAGAATCTTAAGTGCCAAGGTAGACCAAGGATCACCCATGTAGAGAATAGTTATAAGAGATGAAGGATAGCTAGATCCTACGGAAAAACAAACAAGTAGTAATTAGTAAAATGGATGTTAAGCTGGAAATGCTACTGGGAGATAGGATAACCGAATTTTGGAAGATTACATCGTCAAGAGCAAGGTAGTAGTTCATAATCTGTTCCCGGCCACAAGTTTAGGCTGCATAGCAACTAAAATATAGAGAAACGTAGGTTACCAGAGAATGCAAGATTGAAGCTCACAAAAGAATGTAGCTACTGGCCTTTTTTACACATTAAAAACAGGTTACAGTATTGCAGCATCCAGCTATATCATTCTGCATTTTCAGTACTTAATATAAAGCCGATAGTCCTTCAAGAGGTTATAGAATTGATACAAGAGCTCATTGACTTTGAAACAAACACATCTAAGGTCACAGTCCAAACAACTCTACCAGTTCCCTCTGGGACCTAAATATCTAAGCGAAATATATACGGTGAATTAGTTTATGAAAACAATCACAGGAGCAGTGTAGATTATTTTCTCATTTCAGACAGCAACAAAGTCCAATTCTACTGATTTTGGTTTCGGTGTTCCACCCTCTTCCAAACTCTTCTTTCCCCGCACCCTATTAGTAGATCACATTTCTTGATTACTTTGCTACTATCTTCTTCACTCCCATGTACTCTTTTTTCATCATTTTAAATGACATTTTCTTGATTATTACCAAAAACTAGAACCTCACAACTCGTAATTATTATACATTTATCAATTTCGCAGTTCAACAATTCATAATAATCTTAGTAATAATTAATTCGAGCAAAACCAAGGCTATCCCCACCATTCAGTAACATTAACGCGCCAACAAAAATTTCTATGAAAATAAAGCTTTCTCCCATAATCGTACAATAATCTACGAGAAACTGAAAAATAAATATGAAGAAATTGAAACTGATTAACCTAAGTTCAAAGAGAGAGAGAAAGCGCGCACCTATTAGAGTGAAGTATTTCTTTGGTGAGGCAAACAATGGGCTCGATGTCTTCAAATATTTCTGCTTCTTTGATTTTCCATTTCCGGTAAACCGGGTTGTCCAGTTTAGGATAATGGGGGCCGTCTTTTATATCGGTTGATTGAAAAACTTGAGCTATAGAGGATGGTTTATCACCGCCGCCGCCGGTAGACTCAGCAGCGGAGGTGCACAGCGGCCGGCGAGGCGTCGGACCATTTATGAGGGAGAGATGATAGCTCCGCTGGACGAGGCGTAGGAGAGGCGGAGCTCTGAGTAGCGGAGCAGCCATTGATTCTGAACCCAAGCAATTTTTTTCGGTCGAAACAGAGTAGTGCGGTAGAACTTTTCATATTTACTTCTAACTCCTTCAATTTTTATATAATTGCAGTTTTAGTTTAGTTTTTTTCTTAAACAATTTGTGCCCTTTATATTTTGGGCTCTAAGTCGTTGCTTAGGCCCTGTCCGCCCGTGAAGTCGGGCCTGCATATACTATATGAGAGATGATATACAAAATCATACAAATTTAATTAATAAAATATTATATCTAATAAATGTAAAAGAAATTGTATTTTGTGTCTTGGGCTCTGAGTCGTTTCTCACGACCATACGAGAGATGATATACAAATTTAATTAATACATATCCAACTTTTTATTTATAGATAATATTATGTTTGGAAATGATTTAAATATTAAAATTTTATAGATATATTATACACTCTTATTAACCGCAGCAATTAAGCTACCACCTTTATAATGGTGGGTAAGGTGTATAAAAACAAACTGAATTAAAATTAGCGCCCGACTTATGGCTCAAAAAGTTATGTTACATGTTTGGCAAAGACTATTGCAACTACTGGGATTTAATAATTGTCATGTGATATAGGCTTTGTGCCTAAAATTAAATTTGAAGATTGTGGAAGTTGAATTATATGCAGGTACTCTAAAAATAATAGTTGGCAACTTTAATTTTGAATCATGGTATTATGGATTTTGATGTGAAATTTGGATTGGTATTGGTATTAATAAGGTTTTAATTGTTGAGTCCAGCTAAAGAATTAAAACTAAATTGACACAAACAAGAAGAGAGTGAGATTGTTATAGATAAGTCAAACGTATGACTGATTATTTGAAGTATGAGATGACGAAATAAGTTTATGATTAATCAGTTCATTGTATTTTCACGTATATATCCTATTATTAAAAGTTAACACTCTTTAAATAAAATTTGAAAATCAAATATGAGGATTTCTCTTTTGAAAACCACCCCTTTTATTTTGAAGGAATTGGTTTAAACCACATGAAAATTGGGGCTAATGACCATGACAATGGCTATTTTCAATTGATAAGTATTGATGTGCTTTTATTTAACTTCTTGCTCTAATCAAATATGCATTCTTATTCAGTGAAAAATATGTTAATGATTATGTAAACTTCATTAATTATCTTGTTATATTAATCAAATATCTTCATTAGTTGAGGAAGCTCACTCCCTCCCCCCCCCAAAAAAAAAAAAAAAACAATAGTTTACCTAATAAGCTTAAAATGGGCCTAATACTTTAGGTGGGCTTGATCATATATCATCACATATTGTTATATGATAATGGGCCAGTTGAAAATAAGAGGATATGATGATACTTTTTTAAAAAAAAAATCTAATTGAAGATAAGTATATAAATAGTGTCCATAATATTTTACCGTTTTAAACACTATAATCAATGGCGATAAATGTAGATGGACTTTTATTGACTATTCTTATTAGAAAACAATAAAGTAGCAAAATATTATATATATATATATATATATATATATATTAAAATTAAATAAATAAAAGTTAAAAATTAATTAATTTTTTTGTAGGGGAGAAGAATTAATTTATTGAGAGAAGTATAGTTTGAGAAATCACATGGTGAATGTGGACCGACCTTGCAATGCCATGATTGAACTTGTTTATGGCATGAATGTGACAAGGTTTCTGTAGATTCATCATTGCTTCATACCAATTTTTTTAGTTAAATTCATTCGTTAATAGACTTAATAAAGTCAAAATGTATTTTTAGTTATTATTTTATATAAATTGAAGAGTCAATTGCAAATTAAATTTCAACTTTTCAGCCATTTTGCAAATTAAACTCAAATTTACACTTTTTAAATTATTGCTGAATTTGTAGCCGGTATTTCTAACTTCGAAATTCAAAATTGATAAAGGGCTTTGTGAGAGCATCCACAACGGTGGCCGGGCCTTAGCATTTCCCTTACACTATTCATGGACCCCGCAACAATTTTTCCCTTCAAAATTTCCCTCCCTGCAACAGGCGGTCGAGCCTTAACTTTCTCTTACACTATTCATCTCTTATTTTTTAAATTATTTCATAAATTCATATAATTTCAATATCAAAAATTAAAATTGATTTTCATTTCACAAAATTAATAATATTACGAAAATTGGAAATTAAATTTGTGAAATTCGAAAAATACATTAATTAAAATCCTAATATTATATTACCAAAAATGTAAAAAATACATAATTAAAATCCTAGTATTACATTATTGAAAGCACTAAAATTACATTAATTAAAATCCTAAATGAATCATAATTTTTCCTTCAAATCTTGAGGAGGCGGTAGTGGTTCTGGAGTTGCTCCTCCGACATTTTAGACGTGTCGAAGGAGTTGGCTTCAAAGAACAACTTGAGCAGGGCGGCTTGGGTGGTATTATCTATTGAAGATCGGATCTTTTCGATATCATCTGTCGCTGCTGTGGTCGTTGAGGATGTAGCCTTGCCTTTTCCCTTCCGTTTTGCCGTCTTCTGGCCAATGGGGCGACTCCTACTGGGCTCCTCAGAAGCGGTATCTCCGCTCGTACTAAATTGGCCGTCCGCCATGTGCTTTGTTCGCTTCGGTCCGGCCGACCCGCTGCTCGCCCATTTTTCACAGAAGCGAACATTTTCCCACGTCTTCACATGCTTGAACGGTTTGTTGTTCTCGTTCGCGTATGTGGAAATGGCATCCCTCAACAAGGAGCCGTTCCTTCTCTCCCTTTCGATACTGTTGTAGATTGCGCAGAATTTGGCGACCTCGGGGTCCACTCTGTCGAAGTGGCCCCGAACCATGCGAGCAGTGCGCTCGACTGCGCCTTTAGGCCGTATCCCGTTGTATTTGTTCGCCACATTTGCCCAGAAAGACGATCCCTTCTGTTGGTTGCTGACGATCGCGTCTTCACTCACGTCGACTTATACTTCAAATATACGCATCGTCTCTTCGGCAGAGTATGGAATTCGAGCGTCTTGCCTCGACTTCTCCGCCTCATCGGATAAGTTGATGGCAGACAAGGAGAGTCGTACGCCGGATTGGATACGTTGAAAGTATTTGAGTCGTATCCAAAAGTGGTTGGATCGATCCCCTGCGACAATAAGTGTTCGATAACTGCTTGATGGTTGGGGTTAGACATGATAATGAAGAAGAATGAAGAAGAAAGAGATGAATTTTGTGTGGAATGAAGATGATAAGATGTAGGTATTTATAGAAGAAAAATAGTTAAAAAATATAAAAAATCAAAATTTAGCCGTTGGCAACGGCTAATTTTAAAAAAATTATTTCAACGGCTATTTAAAAAAAATTAAAAATAAAAATTGCGTCAAAAACGACGCGCAATCGTGCGCCTAGCGCGTGTCATGCATGCGCGACGCGATTGGCCGCGGCCCGTGCGTGCACGACACAGGCACGTGGCAGCAGGCTACGGGCGAAGAGCCGCTGCGAGGGCTCGAGCTGGCGGCTCGCAGCCCTACAGCGGCGGGCATGGAAGGGCAGCAGCGGGCGCTCGGGTGAATGGCCGCCGCGGATGCTCTTACTATTTTTAAATAAGTGTCAATAATACTATGCTGACAAAATTGTCGGCCAACTAAGGGTATATTATTGATAATTAATTAATAAATTACCATGGGAGAGAGAATGAGTGGATATAGGGGTTGGTCTTTTTAACTCACGTGGTAGATTTCTATTTTTCTTTTTCTTTTTCTTTTTCTTTACGTTCTTTCGTCTTTCTTTTACATTACGTTCTGGATTAGTGGTAGAGACTAATGGAGCTAGATATTTTATATTGAGAGTGCAATATGATATTTCACAGCTTTACAGATAAAAAAAATCTTTGAATTGAAACATAACTTAAATTCATAACTTAAAAAATTTAACACATGTCAAAAAGTCATTTTTTATGAATTAATTGTCTGTAAATACATGAGATGTACCAAATTTTTGATTTTTTAGCAACTCGTATTTGATAAAAAAATAAACGAACTTTTACTTTTTTAGAATTTGACATAAGTTCAAATTTCATTGTCAATTATCGATTTTTCAGAATCTGATGTGAAATTAGAATGTACCTTGAGAAGCTCTCGACCTTACCTTTTTAATGGTACGTCGTATATGAATCCAAATTCCGATAAAAAGAAAAATATAGAGTTTCGTGACAAAAAATGTTCAATCATTTTAGACTATTTTTGGCAACCAAAACCCAACATTATGGGTAACACTAGAAAGCTACCATCGAGAGCTTTCCTTCGATACCTTTGAGTTTTATATCGGACTCGGGGGAACCGAGTTATTGGCCTATGAAAATTGGATTACGCCAAAACAAAAAAAAAAGTTCATTTATTTTATGACCAAAACAATAACATTAGTTAAACAACAAAACTTGGGAATAATTATATATTACAAGTAATTAAACTTACTTTTATTACAAAAAGAAATAAATTTTTAGATTTTCAAATATAGCTAATTTAATAATAATATTTTTAAAAATTTATAATTAAAAATAAAAATGTCTAAAATACCCTTGAAAATTTTCAAAATTACTGGAGAGAGACATTAGCCCCTAGGCCTCGGTGTGGCTCCATTAATGCTTGTACAGATCTTTAAATGTAGTAGTAATTGTTTTTAGTTTTACTATTTTAGGAAAATCATTATATCTTGACTAAAGAAATTTTTTATTAGAGTGAAAGTTCAAAATGTGCAAAGTAATATTTTACTTGTAAAAAGTATTCACGAATATAAAAAAAGTAAAAAATATTCACTAATATATAAAAAAAGTAAAAAATATCCATAATTACTATTTTATCCCGTATTTCACAACTGAGAATGCTCTCAGTTGTGGATTTGGGATTTTTCGTTATAATTTCAGCTAAAATACTATCGATTGTGAAATAGGGGTTTTTTGCTACAATTCATAACTCTTGGTTATAATTCACAACTTCAAATACTTTCAACTGTAAATTAGTGATTTTTTTGCTATAATTCATAACTTCGAATACTTTTAGTTGTGAATTAATGATTTTATGCTATAATTTACAACTTCAAATTCTTTTAGTTGCAAATTAGTCGTGAATTTATAATGGTTAATTTTTTTACCTTTTTAATTTTTTTACCTTTTTATTTTGGTGAATACTTTTTTACTTTTGTTTATATTAGTGGATATATTTTACTTTTGTTATGTGATAATGGATAATTTTAGGTATTTACTGTTGGAATATAGAAATAAACTTGATTTTGAAGATAAATTGTAAAAATATTTAGATATTTGTAGAAGAATTATCTAGAATTATGTAGTAAAATATTTGTAGTAAAAATATCTAGATATTTGTAGAGTAATATCTAGATAACTAGATTATAAAAAGAAATGAGCAGAGAGTTCTAGAATACCTATGTAATTTATATATATATGGGTGTGTTGTGATCATTTTGTAGAAGTTGAGAAGAGAAGTTAATTAAATGCAAAGTTTCTAATTTACTCCAAATCACCAAAGCTTGTTTCATATACACCACCACACACCCACAATGCACTCTTAGAAATTTCCTCCAAAACTAAATTAGTCCTCCAACATATTTCTCATAGTCCATCATTTACTCAATCTCTTGTTACAAATTTTGTATGTATATACTCAAAGTTATAATGACCAGTTTGAATTATATTCTGAATACCATTACATATAATTTTGCTAAAGAGAAATTTTGCATTCACCTTTGAATACATTTATTATAGTGGTGATTGTGCCTAAATACATGAATTTTCATCTAGTTCTAGTTAAATGTTTTTGTCTCCAAATACATGAATTTTTAATTATTTTGATTTTTCTCACGGTTATCAAGTTCCGACAAATATGCTATCATCTAGATGAAGTGATGTAGACATCCAACTACATCACTTAAAATATATAAAACGTTTAAGCTATATAGATATTTTAGAGGACCACCTCAATATTAATTTGGAGGCAATTGACAACCGTGTGATAAATCATAACAATTAAAAGTTCTTCTATTTGGAATTAGAATGTTTAGTTCATGTGTAGAACAATAATTTCCTGAAACAATGTGTATAATCTCATTTTTCAATCCTGTTGTAACGAACCAAATCATGGATTATTTGCCACGATATACATATTAAGTAAGGCCCATAGACCTAACTGTGTAGCTGATGGGTATTTGGGTCAAATTAATAGTGTCTAAATTCTAATGTATCACAAAGTCTGATATGGTTCAATATATCTGTTAGCATCACATCTCATCAATAGCCCATCTACCACTAGCTGTTTTGTAATCTTCTCATTCATTAATATTATCCATTTTCACTCCACTCCAGAAAAAGGAAAGTGTTATAAAATCTCCCACAACTCCAATTTGCCATGTCAAATTAAGAGTTTTTAATTATTTTATTTTGCTAGTCCATACATATTTATATAAAACTATAAGAAACGACAAATTCGCAACAAATCAAAAGATTTTTGCTAAGGAAAGTTTTGTTATGCATCAACTTTGCCACTTATACTAGGTATCATCAATAATATATTTTACAATGACGAATTCACTCAAATCTTATTTTAAATCACTGCAAACATAAAATACAGGCACACATATTATAAATAGTTATAATTATTTTTGAAGGAATAGTTATAATTTATAATATTGGCTCATTGTTAAAGATTATAGTATATCTATTTCCAGAAAGTCTTCATTTGCAGTTTTGATTGGACATGCAACTATTGTACAAGGTGGCAGTATATCATAAAAAAAAGTTGGCAGTATATCAACTTTGCCTCTGAAGTCGCTCAAGAAAAACCAAATTACGTTAGAATTTTTCATGCGACTATCTGAGGCTAGTTGACCTCATTATTCTTTTTCCCCCAATTAAATTTTATGCGGTGGTGTTTAGGGGTAAGCATTCGGTTTTCGGTTGTCCAAATCGATTGAACCGAAAAATCGATTTTTAAAAAAAAAATTAAAACCAAACCGAACCCGAAAAATTGAAATCCGAACTATAAAAACCGATCCGAACCGAAAAAACCGAAATATCATAAAATTATTCGAAAAACTGAAAAAAAATCGAAAACCGAAAATCCAAAAATCCAAAAAATGTATGTGTGTGTATA